>JAGKQL010000020.1:3133027-3215038 GCA_018398635.1 Cyprinodon brontotheroides
TCAATCTACTTTTTCATGATATTCTAATTTTATGACCAGCACCTGTACTTTGCGAGAGCTCTCATCACCAAGCAACATGGGAATTAATGTGGCAGTGAAGAATAGAAGAGATGATGCAGGCACTGTGTTGGGAGAAATGTGACCAATGTGGCAAAAATTAGTGATCATAGTTCAATAGTTAACTGTGTTCACTGTTAAGTCCACTATATAGTCCCCGCTCTATGTCAGAAAAGGGAAACTTAGGGGTTAGGGCGGATGTTCGGACACAGCCTAAGTTTTAATACTTAACTGGTGACACTGATCCCACAGATGTTTCACTGATTCGGACTTGTATTGTTTATGATTACAGTTCCTACCAAACATCCATGATGCTAAAGGTTATACAGGTTCTGATCATGAATTTATTTGCACAATTTTACACCCTTTTAATAAGTCATTAATGACAATTTGCAGTTTTTCTTTACCTGCTCTGGAGGTGTTTGCAGCTTTTCTTACATTGTTCTGTTAACTGGCTGCTGTTAGTTTCTTTTTTTAACCTGAATATTCATTTTCTTGCACAGTATTCTTTTCCCTCTCTGAGGTGTCACCCCTTTTCTTCTACTGTACAACTTGACTTTTATTTTTTGTTATTTTCATACTTAGTCTTCTGTCTGGTTGTTTTTGCCTCTCTTGAATTCCCCCTCTGAAGAACTATAAAGGTATTTCTTATCTTCTTAAAGATTTAAAACGGAAAAACAATATTTCTCTGATCATGTGAGAACAAAGTCAAATTATAAGCGATGCAAGAAATTAAAAGCTCAATAATGGTTTTAATTAATGCATGTTACATTCAAAACCCTTTGCATTCCTCCCACACATAACTGCATACATACATTTATTTCTGTTGCCTCAGCTGAGGAACACAACAGACAACATGTGAATGCCTTAGGCTATCATATATTTACAAATCTTCCACTTCTGTACATAGCAAGTCCTTAAATACAGTCCAATGACAGAGGAGTAACAGGATAGAACGTGTGACTGATTGTATGCAGTTTCTTTGAAGCAGATTTAACGAACTGTCCTTCCAGAAAAGGCGTGTGCATCCAGCACTGTCATAAAAAGTGAGTCACAATTAGACATGATAGGTTAAAAACTCCACAAAGCCTCTTCTTCATTCATATTTCACTAGATAAAACTCTTCCTTCAGCAGGGTTTGTCTTTCAAAATGCAAAAAAGTACAAAAAGACATGTAAGGTAACAAAAAAAAAAACAACTAAACTTTAAAATGTGCTCAGTGCATTAAGACTCTAATATAAATCATCTAAACTAAGATGTGTTTGCCCTGTTCCAACTCTGTGATAAATAAATTCACATTATTACAGGCAGACAGTCAGCGGGCATTCATCAAAACCAAGGTACAGTGAATGAACACAAGTGAAGCTAAATTAAACAGATGCACATTTGTGAAAACCCAAAAATGCAAACTTAAAATTGAGAAATTAAACTTTTTTTGAGGTTTTGAGGATTTTAAAGAGAAATATCAGCTTAGATCAGCAAAACTGAGAGTTATACAGCCCTGTGCAGAAATCCTTAGCCTTCCGTTTTATAAGGGAAGGCTGGCTCAAGATGTGTGCACTAGTTAGCTACATCGAGCATTTTGGCCGGGAAAAAAAAACAAAACAAATCAGTCAAAACTGTGCAATGGTTCAGTTTGGTATCAGCAGTGGCTTCACGCCTCAAACAGATGTGGGTTAGATCTAAGGGCAGTCCTGCAAACATCAAGTGCAAACCCCAGGAGCTCTGTCACAGCTCGCACCATCAGTAAACTCCAGCACTAACATTAAAAATAAAAAAAGGTGTCTCTGTCGAAAAATTCAGGAAACAAAAACAAAAATATACAAAGAAATATGAGATTCTTATTGGTTTAAAGTGACAAATTTCAGTTTTCAAATGCCACGTGCAGGGCTCTTAGAGCTCCCTGACTCCTTGTAGTGTCGACTGACGGGCGGAAGAAGCAAACAAATGGCCACATACACACACCTGTGCACATGTGAGCGGAATAAAAGGAGAGCCATGCACAAAAGCACAGGGGAGTCAAAAAACGACACCCGCATTCAGCGAAACACACCAATCCTTTAAATCGGGGAGAAAAGCTAAGGACAGAGTGTCAGGCCAAATGTGAGTTCGCACGAGGAAGACTTTAGCTGGCGTTAGCAAGAGTTCTGCTGCCTCAGCGTTGGTAAAATGATTACGTTTCTAAGCTGCAAATGATGTTGGTTTGTATCCTTGGCAAACTTAAATCTGTTTCATCCGGACAACAAACAGATTTGGGCACCATTTTATGTTCCCTCATGAAATCATCTCGTGTAGCAAAAAAAGTAAAAAAAACCAAAACGAAGCTTTTACAAGTTCAGAAAGGCCAACGTTGTTACTGACGTATTGCATTAAAGACCAAGCTAACCTTTTGTTGCTGCAAAGCATGGAGCTAAACAAGAAGAAAGACAGCAAACTGTTCAACTTCACCGTTGGGATCGCAGCTGGAATACAGAAATGTTGGTGTTTCCCCTCACCTTGGCATGATTTGTTTTTTTTTGACACTTTGATCTCAGAGTCAAAGGCAAACAGTGTTGATATATGTGTTTATATAAATAACAAAAATAGTACAGTATAAATATAAAGATCTTGAGTGTGGATGTGTGTGTGTATGCAGGGGGGGTACGGGTTCAGAATAAGAGTGTGTGCGGCGTGTGCGCTTGTGAGCCAGTGTTAGGACATGGCGGCGAGGCGGGGTTAGAGGTGGGGCTTTCCGTCCCCGACCTCGTGGAAGAGGGAGGTGTAGAACTCGGGCTCCAGTTGTTTGTTGCGGTAACGCTGCACGATTTCTGTGATTTTCTGTTTTCGCCTCACATGTGGAGGGTTGTACAAGTCACTTTCCAGCCGCTTCCGTCTGCATACGTTGATCACTGTTTGGCGCACAAGAAACCCTGAAAGAGAGACAAAAAAACAAAGCCAGAGTGATCAAAGAGTCTCTATTAAATATTCCAGATCAGAATTTCATTTTTGTGGAGCACAAATTAACTCTCATTTTACAGTTAGCCACAAAAACATAAATTAAGAAGCACTGGTCAAATAAAACTACAATAAAATAACGATAAAACTTGATGGTGGCAGCATTATGATGTATGCATGATGTATGCTTCCAGGCAGAGAAGCTAAACAACACTAAAGACAGAGCGGCTCTAGAAGAAAACATGTTAAAAATGTACCCAAACAGTACGAAAGAGTTAGAGCTGAATTATTTAGATGTTTCAAGTCAAAGTGTATTCATACTGTTAGAACGGTCTAGACTCTAGTCAAAGTCTAGATCTCATAAGATTTAGAGCCAAGATATATATAAAAAAAACTTTTAAAGTAAAACCTGACTAACTTTAAGCTACTCTCCAGAGGAAATCCTTTGCCTTTAGAAATGGAGCTCTGATAGCAGCACACCCAAAGGGCCACAAACCAATAAAATATATTAACAATTTATTAAATATAATATATCAAAATAATTTCCTATATTCCTAGAGTTTAAGAGTTCTGTAGGGTGGTTTAATTAAAAAAACAGCACTTGGCTGTGTTACCTAGAGCGCGGCGGCTAACCACCATGCCGTCCACCAGGGGAATCACCATGCCAAATTTGCCCACAGCTCCATGCAGCCGAATCCGGAAGAGTCCCGTCTTTAACGGGTGAATGAAGATCAGAGGAACGTCCTTTTCCAGTAACCCCGACCTGAAGCAGAAAGAGGGAAACAAAGGGAATCACTGTTTTGTGATGGGATTCACACAGGATTGTTATTAAAGATACCCTTTAGTAGGAATTCTATTCAATAAAAAAACTAAAACCTTCTTTACAAATCAGAAACTATCCTACTGCAGTCTGCCAAGATGCATATTGTAGTACAAGCTTTCCTAACGATATGAAATAAGAAAACATTACATGAAATCAAACGCCCTTGAAACAAGAATAGAGGACAAAGTTGATCTCAGCGGAAAGATCCGCTTCATTGCTTCCTTTTCTGTTAATACCTGATTAATACCTCTTTGCCTTTTGTTCCTACTGCCTCTTTATCTCAGCCAGTTTACACCAATATATTACAGCTCATTTAGGAGACATCATAAAGACTGCATGCAGCAAAGTGGAAAGAAACCCAAACAAAAGGTTCTGAGTGCTACTTGCATACTAGAGCACCTTATATTGACTTGACTTTTTGGGTGGTTTTTCACCTCAAAACAACTTTTCTGCTCCAGATTTAGTCTGCAATCCCAAGGTTTTAAAACTATTTCTTTTTTTTTTCTAAACTGCATACATTTCACATCCGTCATTTGTTTAAATAATCTTTACAGCCTTTCTTTCAACACTTTTCTTCAAAAGTCATGCTGACGAATAAAAACCTGCGTGAAAAAAAGATCCAAAATGGTGCCGTCCAGTTATTTTAATAATGCAGAAAGTAAGGCCACACTATAGTTCACTAAAACAACAGATCTGATTGTTTGAACCACAGCACAAAAAGCTCTGCCACACTTCTTTGTTTCCTCCAACCTTCGCACACACATATCACTTCCTGTTTTGCACGGTAGCTTTTTGCAAAACAGCTTCTGCTTCTTTTCTTTCTGCAACTGAGCTGAACCAATTCTTGACTGATCGGTTTGTGCGTGGCAGCAGCTAAGCGCTTTCAGTGGTAACCTCTGAATACCTGCAGGAAGTGCTGTTGCTCATGCTGGCCTCCAAGCCTGTGCTGGTTTCCGCCAAGAGATCAGATAACGGGAAGTTCTCTGCAGACACAAAACCGATACACACATCAAGAACAGTTCGGTTTGGCACCTAGCTAAAGTTTGTTTACAACACCTTTCAGATTCTGGATGGCAAAATATAGTGACTGATACCAAACTATAAAAAGATAGGAGTCCTATCCTGAGTTTTCTGATTAAATGTAGCATGTGCGTACCGATATCATCGAAGCGCTCCACCCAGACCACAAACACCTTCGTCTCAGGGCCCAGCTGAGGGTAAGATTTTCCGGTCGATGACCTCTTTGTCTTAAACAAAGGACTCAGCTACGATAACAGAAAAGAGTTTAAACAAGCACAGCATTAAGAAAAAAAGCAGAGGTTGTATTGAGCTACCTTTTTAGCAGACTCTAGGCTCTCAGAGTGGTTGGGGAACAGTTCCAGTGTGAGAGTGGATTGTTTTCCAGGTATGAGGTCTGTGTTGGGGTTCGCCTCCACCGTAGAGTCACTGTGCACAGACGACTCCTCTGCAAGACAGAGCCGGTTTACATTAAACACATTTTTTGGCAGGAAAGTTTAGAAACCTTTGATTTTTTCTTACTTCTACAAACTTGTAAAAGGATTCATATCTATTCCATTTCAGTGCTGCATCAGGGTCACGTTTGATCCAACCTACTGAGTACAAACCTGAGTTTTCTGTTAAAGAGGGAACGACAAAGGCAATCTCTGTGAGCGCGTCGGCGTAGTACAAAACTTTCTTTTCGCCGTTGAACACGGAGCCTCCGGTGTCCTCAGGAGGAGCTGCTTCGTCTGATAAAACGAACACGATGATTTAGCAGAGCAGCGCTAACACCGAGCACAAAAGAAGCTAACTATCGGCAGGCTGCCCTCTCAAAGGGTTACCTGTTTGTAGATCAGTGCTGTCGAAGCAGGAGTTGAGGGACCAGCTGGTGTCCAGGTGTCCCGTCCATCCTGGATGCTGGCCCACATCCACAGGCCAGCCCAAAGACAACAGGAACTCCAGGAAGTGAGGCTGGACGGTAGCTGAGGACTCCACATTCCTCAAAATCTGATCCAATAATAAAAGCAAATGGTTTCACAGATACATCAAACATTTTTAAACTAGACATTTCTGAGTGCGCTATAAAAGTTTCTCACCTCAGAGCTGCTTTTCTGTCCTGCCCGGACATAGAAAATAAAGACCGTGTCAAACGGTCGGCAGGGAAGCAGATCCAGGTAGCTGACGTCATCGAAAAACCCCGGCAGGGATGAGTCCAGGCCAATCAGATGAGGAGGTAGACGACTGTTGTTTGGTTCCTATGATGAACAAACACGTTCTGAATTACACCTCTATCACTCTTCAAATAAAATATAACACATGAGACGTAAAAAAGGAAGGGAATTGTGTTGGTACGAACTTTCAGTGCTTCCAGAGACAGAAAACCAAAGTGAGAGAGGAAGAGGCGAGCTGTCTGGAACTCCTGGGCGGGAGGGGGAGGTTTGCAGTCCATCTGAGGGTCTGGAAAAGACTTGGACTTCAACAGTTCCTCACTGCATCGTTCCAAAGTGTTCTCATACTCTATCTGCTTGGCCATCAGGTTACGAAGCTTGTCATGCTGAATTTCCAGCTAAAAGAAAGAAGATGAGATGTTCAGAACATGGACGGGACGGGCTGGATAGTAGAAGATAAAACCAAGACAGACATAAAGTTAACAGGAAACCTTACAATAATTGGAAAAATATTCTGTTAAAATTTTGGGATTTTCAAAAGCTCTTGATGCACCTTAATTCCGGAATGAAACTCCTGGTATAATTCAGCCTTTATATTTTACCAACCACCTTCCCAGAATAGCTAGAGTAGAATAGTCAAAGATTAAATGCGAGCCTGATTTACTCCAGAACAACCTATGTCCAAGCTTCAAAGTTGATCGATTTAAAGAGTTGTTCTTTAATACCTCGGCCACTTTCTGCAATGCATCAATACCTTTGGTGGCAAAAGGGCCTAAAAGCATGACACCACGGTTAAAAGTTTATACTGACACAGCTTAGAAAGCCTCATACTGACTCCTTTAAATGTTGACTGGATTTGGGCTGAAACGATTAATCGATTATTGAAATAATCGTCAACTAATTTAGCATTCGATTAATTGTTAAATGGAGCGCAGAGACTATAAAACATGCCTTTAGCTGATAGAGAAACCCAGTAATTATTCCAAAATTGTAAATATATATAAAATTTAAGATAAAAAAGAAACTTTTCATCCAAACATATTCCGTATCCCGAACTCCTCAAGCGGAAACGTTTTAGTTTCACCTCGTATGATTCTGTAAAAAAATCTTCCGTTAAGAAACCTATTCCTATCCAATTAGTAATCAATTAATTTAAAAAGAAATCGGCAGTTTAATCGACTAGCAAAATAATTGAAAGTTGCAGCCGTAGCCTGAATACAGTGCGGCTGCAGGGCAGGCCAGCTGGATAAAAGTCCTTCACACTGAGCGCTGCCACCGGTTTCTGCAGCCCTGTTTCCAGAAACTGCTCCTCCAGAGAAAACAAGTTCAAATCATCTGTAGCGCATAACATCAATACATCCTGATAACGTTTTTTTTTTTTTTTTGGATACAATGGCGATATTGCAGCTTCATCAGCAAAAATAAAGATTTTTGTCACTCAACGAATAGTATGGAATTAAAGGCTTAATCAAGTAATATTTCACAAATGGAGAACAATATAAACATCATGTATGAGAACAACTGACCCATAACTAACTCAGCAAAACAGACAGACGCAAAGTGTTTCTGTGAATTCTCTACTATTCAAGATTTAAGAGGGAGGCCGATGTATTCTAATATTCATTTTTTGGTTGATATCGGACCAATTCCTGATATCAATATTGGATTGGGATATCCTGTATAAATATCCCCTTTTTTACCCTCCAATAACCCGTCCGTCTCCTCCTCTTTCTGTTTGGACTTTTTGCTTTTGCAATGGAACTTAGTATAGATAGGTCGGTTGATTTTATTATGAAATTCATCTGGACGTTTTACTGTCTTGCTACCTTAAATTAAGGAGTTCTTCTTGCAGCGCACACGCTAATTCAAATTTTTTATATTCCTCATGCAGCTTAACTGCAGTTACTCTGGATATTTGAGCGTGCATGCATAGTTCTGGCCATTTGAATCAGAGAAAATACCTAATAAATGCTTTAACTTCTTTTTTTATCCACTGAAGTTAAAAGCTATGGAGGACCAACTCTGCCATATTAAAAAATAAATACATAAATAAATAAATGTTCAATAAATAAATAAGAATAAGCATACAATTAATTGCCAACAAAAATACAATCAACAAATAAATGTAAGTAGAAATTAAATTATACAGTGAGACATAAATGTATATAACTCTTTTAATTAGCTTCTTTATTTGCCTTTGTAATATTTACCTTATTTAATTTTTTTGTCCTTTATAATCTTCAACTTTATTTTCTGATTACTTATATTTTTAAGTATTTATTTATGTGCATGTTATAATATTTTTTGTCTGTTTTATTCTTCCTTTGTATTTTTTTTACCCTAGTTATTTCTTCGCCGCTATTTATTTCTGTCTGCCCTTTTTATATTTCTGCCTGTCATATTTACATTTCTGTATATATATACTGAAAAATATAAGTAATTTAAAAAATAAATTTGAAGATTATAAAGGACAAAAAAATAAATAAGGTAAATATTACAAAGGCAAATAAAGAAGCTAATTAAAATAGTTATATACATTTATGTCTCACTGTATAATTTAATTTCTACTTACATTTATTTGTTGATTGTATTTTTGGTGGCAATAAATTGTATGCTTATTTATTTATTGAGCATTTATTTATTTCTGTATTTATTTTTAAATATGGCAGAGTTGGTCCTCCATAATAAGCTGCATAAGGATATGACTAGGGAAAATGAAAAGTTCAAACACATTATAAGAAAAGACCCAAATCATCAGGACACTCATACATTCAGAGCTTTCATCATCCCTGACATTCATACCCTCAGTGCTCTGAAAGCACAACAATAATATAACAGAATAGCTGGAACTGAAAGTATTAAAACCAATCCATCCAGGTCTTGTAAAGCTTTCTTTAATCAAACAGTTCCTATTATCCCCAAAGGATATAAATGTTAGAGAAAGCTAAAGAAGAACTGGATGAGAAAAAAAGGAAATACGAGTCACACCAACCAAACCGTTTTCACCCTTCTCTGAAAAAGACACCCAAGTGAATTTAGTTTCTCTTCAACAACTCACGTAATCACTCATCAGTGAGCTTGTGTCAGCTGAATCATCCTCCCAGCCCAAACAACCCACCTGAGTTTGTACAGTAACAACATAAAAACAAATGACTGGATTGCAGCCGGAGATCTCCTTCGATCTGTAGAATTTGTGTGAAATCATAAACAGCAGGGATCCAGCTGCTACTCACCTCCTTACTGACGATATCATCCAGGTCTGGGATGCTGACATCAGCTTTGACCAGAGGGATTTTATCCACCTCCTCTGGAAAGGGCCTCTGCTTGACATTGTATTTGATGCCCACCTCATTGTTGGGTTTAGGTCGGCCCTCTGGGACGAACATCTGCCAGGATTCAGATTGAAGATGTGAGGACAGTGATGGCCGACAGAGCTTTTTCTCACTCTCTGTATGTGATGTTTTAGATTTTCCCCTCACCCTCTGATTGGCACGAGCTCCTCGTGGTTGATGGAAGAGCTGCATCGTCCAGGCATGTCTACCAGCTGTTCCTCGGATCAAAACCGTCACAGACGGACTGGGGTCTGCGGGACACAGAAATGTTTTAATCAGCTAAATCAGTGAGTTGAGGTGCAGCTGTAAGGAATATGATGTGAATTTGTTAATATCATCAACACAGATTTAACCAAATTTCTCTTTACCAACTAAATCATAAGTGACCAGCATTTAAAAAATATTTCCTCTAAACCTCCTTTTATCAGTTGTTATAATTAAATATTTACATTAGAACCAAATGATGACTAAAACAGAGGAAGAAGGTGGCCTCAATCAGGGATTTACTGATTGGAAATTATAACAAAGGTGATATTTTCAGCTCCCTTTTGCATCTTAGATCAGTTATAACCAAATCTCATTCTATGCCTTTTCCCCCCTACAGATGGACTCTTACCTAAAGTTTTACATTTCCACAGGATTAACAAGCAAATTTGTATCAGAAAATACTCCTTTCTTAAAAACGTACTCGGCTTACACAGTTTAACTTACTTTGAATCTTCTACCTTTGATACCAGCAGTTACAACAAACTGAGCCTCTAGTATGTATGGTGTGTTTATCAAAGAAAGAAAAGGTTGGATTTTAGAGTTTTCATCCTGCTGGAAACCAATTGGGGCCAATAAAACTCAAATCTATCATTTCTAATCTCCAGTTAAATTCTAGGAGCATGTTTAATGTTGGGTTCACCTGAACACGATTCTTACCGACAAAAATCACCAGTTTTAGATTATTCTGCGTCATTAAATCTGCTGCTTGTTGGTTCATCAACAACATAGCAGACTGAGTCTCTGTGCTTTATTTAGTTTGGAAACCTGAACAAAGCCACAGCCGTCTGTGGGTTCACCAGATCCTGAACCAGTTTGGAGAGTACCAGCCACTCCTCCAGGACCTGGATCTTGATGGCTGTCCCCTTCAACAGTACGTCCTGCTTACACCCCAAACTATCCCACTTGAGGGAAGGAACGACCAGACAAGAGAGGTAAGTGAGGCAGCGTCCTGTTGCTCAAACAGGAGCAGCGGAAGATTAGAACAAGAATCCTGGATGAGAGAGCTTCAAAAGGGGGCGGAGTCAGCGGCGCTGGAGTTCATGGGGTTAACAGACCTAGGCCATTTCTCTATGTGTACTTGTGCGTTCTCGTGTGCTTGTGAAAAGTCATCAGCCTCAGCCCTAGTACTGCTCCAATTCACAAGAACATGAGGCTGAGAATGGACAAAGTCCCCGGATGTTGTTCTCGCCCTTCCCTATTTACTGAGTATGCATCAGGGCAGACTTGTCTGGTCTTGAGATCGACAGCTGTCCCAGCATGCACTGCGGCAGCATCAGCTTTTAATGGAGACGTGAGTGTATGAAGTTAAAAGTCCGCTTTTCTGTTGCTGTTGTTCAGTAAAAGTAGTTTTAAAGATCATTTGAGGAGAGAACATTATACTTTTAAGCGTCACTATGTGGCCCATTAACTGATTTAGTGCATAATTTAAAAAAATAAATAAATAAAATTCCGATGTTGAGAGGACCGTGGCAACCAGCGGACCTCCTTGGCTAACCATAGCCAGGGCTAACGTTAGCCCGTCTGCAGCAGCCCTCTCTCAGCATAGCTGTGTGTGAAGGCTCTGATGGTTATTTTTTTGTTTGTTTTATTTGTCAAAATGTTCATTTGATTTGCATTTATCTAACTGTGTTAATTAATATTCCCCCAATAAATAAAAAACTAAGAATTTATTATTATGTAGAGACTATTTAAAACAGGAGGTGAAAAGCAGCTCAAGACGAGCCGAGTGTGCGGTGACGTCATGAGTACGCTTCTGTTCCAATTGACCCATATATATGCTCCTCCCCAAGTCCACACTTTCTTCTCAACAACATAATTGGTGCAAACACAAGTCCGTACTTCTTGTGAATTGAGAAACAGCCCTTTTCACTTTTTAACAAAAATACTGCTGCAGAGGGTAAATGTTGCGACACTGACTCTGCTCGTTGCCAAGAGGTTGTTCCAGCATGGCGAGAATCACGGAGTTGTCCAGGACGAAGTATCGGAAATTACTGGCTCCTGTGGCACTTAGTCTGGCATAGCGAATCAGAGTGTCTTCATTCAGCAGGCTGCAGGTGGAGGCGGGTCCGCTGGGAGAAGGGAAGGCCCCCAACACCTGCATGATGCTGGAGGGAAGCACACAAACACAGGGAAAGAAACTCAAACAGTGTCAGTTAAAGCATTTTTAGAAAGCGCTCAAAGAGAGGAGTTGTTCTATAGTCTGAGTTTTTTACAGTACAACAGAAATGCTCCTCAGCTGGAGTCATCATAGACTAAATAATCAGCTCAAACTACAAAAACAAAACGATATGACCGCCATCATAGTCTCACCATGACAAAGTGGCCTCAGCGGCATCCTTCACCCTCATCGAAGCAGGATTGTGCTCCTTCTCCGCTTTGTGACGCACTTCCTGTTCATGGCGAGACTTACTCCCGGAGATTCCCAGCTCCACAATCTCCAACACCTCCATCAAACAATCCTGGGAGATAAAAAGGAACTCAGATTTCAGCCCAACAAAGCTTTCCTTTTTATTTTTCTAGATTCAGTAAAGTTTCAAAAATCAGCTTCAGCATTAGCCGCCGAACGCACCTTCTCATCCAACATGTCGGGGTGCTCTGTGAGCCACACGCAGAGAAACTGGAAGGCAGCAACGATCATGGAATGAAGGTCTCTGGACTGAAGAGGAGCCGGACGGCTGCACTGGTACACAATGTAGCCGCAGATGGAGCTGACTGCACGTTTACGGTCTGCAGAATCCACGCCCACCTTTACCTGAGGAGACAGAGACAGGAAGCGACCTGGTGAATTAGACCAACTCCTTATCAGCAGGAGCCATTTTAACAGCGCTAGGCTGAGTGACGACAGATTTAACTGGAAGTTAAATAGTTTAGCCTTGGTCTCTCTTCTCTCAAAACCAGTTTAATACATTATAATTATATCTTGTTTAAAATGAAGCCTACTACTACTACAAAAAAAAAAATCCAGTAAAAAAAAAAAAGTATTTGAGTTTTCAAGATTCAGTTGTTGTTTATCGTCCTGTAGGGGGACAGTGGACTCCTCTAACTTTTGAATCATCAAACCAAGAGTTAAACTGGTTAAAACTGGAATAGCTTTAATAATCTCATCATGTCATTAATGATGAGGTGAGATCCTGTTCAGAGTCGGTGCTGAAAGTATTCAGAAAACCTTTAAATAAATTGATCTTACAGCAGCAGCATAACGTCTCACACACAAGAAGGTGCAGCTTTTCTGTAGATTTTTCCTAACCACCAGAGGGGGGAGGTCAAAGTTGGTAATGAAATAATAAGGGGCTAATCTTCATTTAGCACAAGATCATACTAGCAGCAGGCACAATGGAGAGAAAATGTCCTAAAATTATAACATTTCAACATTTATTTGCTGCGTTAAAAGCTGCTGAACCAATGAAGAGACTGAGCTCAACGCCTTCAGAGCTGAAAAGACCTGATGAAGCCCCATCTTTCAGTAGAAGCTCTTACTGCTGCGAGCTAACATGCTAACAGGAGCTAGCATTATTTTTCGTCCCTACTCTTGGGGCTATATGTAGAGCTCCCCCTACAGGTTTGGTGGGAGACAGTTCAGAAAATATCAGCAGCATATATAGGTGTTATATACGTTTTTGTTTTTTTATTTAGTGGACACAGCTCATAGTGAGATGCTCTCTATCTGGAAAATACGGTGTTTTGTTAATCTATCTGTAGATTTTTGATTAAATGATTAATAATGGGATAGGAAAAGGTTCCTTAAAGAAGTTTTTTACAGAATCAAACCAGGTGGAACTAAGACTCTTCCACTAAATGAGTTCTGCGTAGAGCGTATTGATGGACAAAAAGTTGATCTTAACTGCAAAATATTAATATATTTTACAATTTTGGTATAAGTACTGCTCTAATTGGGTTGCTCTGTCAGCTTAAGGCATATTTTACAATCTAGACTCCAGTTGATGATTAATCGATTACTAAATTAGTTGACGATCATTCCAATAATCGATTAAACCGATTGGTTGACTTCTACTACATAGGTTCTCAAACGGGCCCACAGCATCACACATCCTCTAACCTGGTGTCTGACATTATGAGCTTTTCCACAGTATTATCCCTTGTTTCACAGCAGACCAAGCAGGATGTTTTTGGTTGTTTTTTTTAGCTGAAAAGTTCAATCTTAGTTTCCTCACACCAAAGCACACAGTCCCAATTTTAGAGGTATTTGTTTATGTTTGTGATAAAAAAGAAAAAGCCTTCATGTTGTTGAAGGCATTATGTAGACTTAAAGAACCAGGAAGCATTTATTTTTTCCTCCGTTCCCAAATTGCTAACTGTTCATGTGTTTATTTAAGTTGGCAAGCTTAAAAAAAAAGTCTTCTGTGTCATGTCATTTAGTGAACCATGGATTAGTCTCTAAAAGTTCATCCTATTTATAGTCCAGTATTAAAAGCTTCTGCTTGTCTGCAGTGTGTTTACCTTTGCAAGCCCCGCTAGCAGCTCCAGGGCAGCAAGTGAGATGCTCATGTCTTGTCTCCACTGAGAATTGAGCCTCTGTGTGACCAGGTGGATGCTGCGCACCAGCAGGCCTGCCGCCGTATCTGGAAGAGCTAAACCATATAACACCCCGAAATACCAAACACCGCGAGAAACAGGACAAAACAATGCAGGGTTAAAGCCACACCGCTCAGATGAAAGGACAGGAGGAACACTCAGGGTCCCCTTTTAGTACAACTGTTAGAAACATCATGCATCAGGAACTGCATAGCATTCAGTATAAGAGGAAACTAAAGAACAGGTGTCAAATACACACAGGAGCAGAACTGCTACCACATTTGAAATGACTTTAGATTATCGGTAAAATTTACCAATTCTACACCGAAATAGTGCAAGAAAACATTGAGCAAACAGCAGGACACCTCAAACTGTTATAAAGCAGCATCACAGCAAACGGATGAATCACCTACAAAGACATTTTACCCAGCGCCTCTTAACTCTGCACACCACTTTAACCACGTTAGCTACAAACAACCAACAAGTTAGTTTGCTGCTGCGAGCTTTCAGCTTCATCTGATGAGAGCAGCATTGACTGTTGATTCACTGATCGGTGGAGAGGCTGCATGTCTCACCATAGTCTCTGAGCAGCGCCTGCGCAGGACGCTCACAGTCTGGGCTAGTGGCGTCTGTGCTCCCTCCGCTGTTATAGCTGATGCCGCTGTTGGTGCGACTGTGACTCTGACTTCTCAGTGTGGCGTGGCTTCCATCGATGCTGCCCTGAAAACGGGTTCGACAGCCATCGTGATTTTTGGACTGGGTGTGGCAAACCTTACAGACCAATCAATGCAGAGACGGCGGGTGAGCTGAGCTTTACCGTTTCCGTCTGTGCTCCTATAGCCTCCAACAACGCCGAGTCCTGAACTATGTTTAGCATTGCACCTGAGGAGGAGGAAAAGAGCCAATAAAACACAGACAGAAGCAAGTGGGTTAGGTTAACCGGGAGGTGGAGGACAGAGCAGATACCGAGGATCAGCTGGGTGTTGGTGGGATCCGTCTCAGTCTGCAGGGCTCCGATGAGGACGTTCACCAGACGCAGCCTCAGAGAAAGGAAGGAAACGGGCTGGTCATGGGGCCACCCGTCCTCTTCGTTGAACTTGCCCTCCAACAGAACCTGAAGAATGACACAGGTAGCCTTTGTTTAGGATACATGAAGAACAACAATCTCAGTTAGAGAAAAAGAAAGAAAACAAATACTGATTTCATGATATTCTGATGTGATTCACAATGGATTCTATTTATCCATTTCAATTGATCACAGTCAATTTATTCTTATAACCCAAATGTAGATTTTCTAATCTGATCCCAAATGTTGACACTGATCAAGAGCTTTGAAAATGATCAGTATCAAGACCAGACCAGATTCAACTCATGATACCTGCTTTTCATCTGTTCTGATTATGCATAAACAACCCTGCAGCTGCACGCTAAGCATCTGATTTCTAAACCAATGTTTCCACTTCCATGTCTTACAAAGCTGTTTTAGACCGGCTACATTCCTTGTTGGTCTGTTTAATTTTGGGCTCTCGTGAAAATGTATTTATTAAAATAGCCCATCTTTTTTTTTATCTAATTTCAGAATGATTTTATTCACTTTGATGAAGCATTAGACTGGGATTTGAATCTGAATCCTGATTAGGATTAAGGCTTATGATAGTTGCCAACATCTTTCGTTATAGTTTCATTTCATTTAGTTTAAACTATATTTCTGCCTAATTTAGTTAGCTATTGGTACTTTTTAAGGTTTCCAAGTTTTTATGTAACCATTATTTAAACTAAAGGTTTGTTGAGTCAATTTTTAATTTGTTCGAACAATAGTTTTTTTTTTTTTTTTTTTTTTTTTGTTACATATTCTGGTTCATTTTAAGGCATAAAGTATTGTATTAGGAACTTTTGCAAATCTTGACACAAGATATTATTTTGAAAAACTGGTTCAATTACAGCTGATCAAGCGAGTCCTGTGATTAAAAGTAAAAAAATTATTATTTTGCAACATAAAAAACGGGGGATTTTTCAGTTTACAGTTTCAGTAAATTATAGTCTTCCCTTTTAATAAGACTTTTTACTTATTTATTTATGTACTTTCTTTCCATTTCTGCATTTGTTTTTTCATTAGTTTTGGGTAACAATCATAACCCAGACTGGGACATACCGACCTACGAATGTGGATCCAGGCAGGTTAGTTTTTGTCCTTAAGGCAAACAAGAAAAGCAAAGAACAGAAAACGGAAGCAGTCCTGACAGACTGATAAAAAGGTGAAAGAAAGAGATTCTTTAAATCTCTATCAAATTTAAAAAGTGATAGAGATAAAAGATTTAAGAACAAGACTTCTGTTTTTGAAAGGAGAAAGAAGTAATGCCAAGATATAAATGACACCATTCTGTTGCTGCACCTTGTTCTCCATGCATGTTCTAGGCTCTTGCAGGGAATTATGAAGTGGGGGGAAAACAAAACAAAAAAACATTTTTAAATCGCAGAGACAGTCAGTTTTGGTTACATTAAACAAGAGTGAGACACTAAATGTATCACTCCACCTTTTAGGTAGCCATGATACACTTAAAGTGGGTTTGCCGCCACACAGAAATGAAGAAAGAGTTGCAGCTAGAGGATAGAGCCATACATTCAGGTACACAAAGGTTAAAGTCCTGCATCAATGGACTCTTGACAAGCAAGCTCTAACGAGCAAACATAGACAAGCTTGTGATTTGTGAAAAGGAGAAATCTAAATAACGAGCAGCTCAACATCCGTAAACAGGAGCTACAGGTCGTTTGTACGAAGATGAACATGTGATGAACATGTCTCAGTTTTTGGTCATATTAAAGTTTGATTATGTTTAACCTGGAAAGAGCTTGCTTTGCTTAATCAGTTTTGATGGTATGGTAATAAAATATACTAATATGGTAAATATATTAATAAGGTAATAAAATATATTAAAGCGAATGTGAGGTCAGGGGCTCTAAATATTGCTAAAAAACCTTATTGTATATTAGATAAAAGTAAAACAATTTAATAAAATATATTTTGGGTATTGATTTGAAATACGACTGAATGGATTTTAGATGCAAAAAACAATAAAAAAATAGGCAAACATCCATTTCGTTGCTTTACTTTGATATAACTCCTAAACTTGCAGCCACTAGGTGGCAGCACAAGGCCCAATAGGTCATGAGTCAGCTCCTCTCCACCAGCCAGAGCAACAGGATCTTAGGTTTTCCAGAATTTTGTTACAAACATCCCAGTTCATCATCTCTGTTAATGTATCAGGACATAAGTTGAATAATGACACAAGTATCGTGATACAATATACATATATATCACCAAACTCTTGCTTATTTACGTACCTATAATACATGTGATAAAAATCATGTCTTATTTTCACCCTTCTTTAGTTCATGTTTTACATTCACTCCTCTGGCTTTATAAGTATAAAAGGTGCAAGCTCTAACGAGCACTTCAGTCAGAACAAACATGACTGTCTCCTCTATTATTCCTCCTCTTCCTGTGTAAACTGCAGGTTTTAATGTTGATTTGTCTGTTGCTGCCTTTAAGAATCTTTACTGACTTGATGTGAGAAACAAAAAGATGCCCGTTGTCTTTGCCTCAATGCTTCCCCCATTTAATGCATCAGGAAACAACGTTCTTCAACGGGTAGCCATTAAAACTACCCTGATTTTGTCACAGCTTAGTTTTCAGTGGCTCATATTTCCATTAAGGGGGAGCGATGTTGCTATGATCACATCTAACCTAAAAATGTGTAAACAAAAAAAAAAAAATGTTTTAACAGTTTTTTTTTTTTGCTCATTGAGGCTTTTTGGGTGGATTTGCCTTGACAGCTTTAAGTAAAACAGTTAAAGTCTCTTCTTTCAGAGTAAAGCCTGATTTAAACTCAGAAACCAGGGCGTCTGGTCTGCGTGTGTCGCAGTGAAATGTAAATATGCACCCGCTCCTGCCGCAGACACTCTGGTGCACCTTTGCAAAATTGTAGGTGACCGCAGACAGAAGGCCTCTGATTGGTCAAATCTACATCCCGCTTCTACACTATGGAGATTTCCTGTTTGGTACCTTACTGACTTGTTTTATTTGTATGACCGCCATTGTGGAAAACGACTCATGAAGATGGACCCTTTTTCCACCAGGATCCTCTCTTTTCGCGCTCTCATGTCCCTCTGTTGTCGCACAAACTTGCCTCCACTTTCTCACCCCCTTTAGGCCCACAGCTATTTCGTGATTGTCCCTCTTGCGTTGTGACGTGGGATAACATAGCACAGACCACACCTCAATTTTGGGCAAAAATCAAAAATATCTGCGCATCAAGTTCACTGTGACACACTGCTGCACAGTATAACTTACCTCAAAGGGGCCCCTGATTTTACATTACATGTAAATTACATTACATGTTATTACATCAGTTCTACTCACCCATATGAGTTTGTGTCGCTTTGGATGCTGTTCTGAAGATATTGTGTTGTTATCGAAGTAACGTCTAGCTTATGGGCAATGGTACTTGAAGGCACAAACCAAACTGTTCATAATGTATGCTTTATAGTGCCGCCAGCATTCATAACTATGTAAGTCAACACTGTCCCCAGATATCTGCAAGGTTATATTTTTATATTTATTTATTTTTAAAAACAAAGCGGAGTGTGTGTGACGTCATCCGTGCGGCCGGCTACCATTCATTCATCATCCTTTCCGCTGAACAGCTGCTAGTTTTACTCACATGCCTGGAAGATGTCTAGTGCTACTACCACAGATGATCTCGCGCTGTCCAAATGAAATTGAACGATTCAGATTAGCTAGCCGAATGAATAGAAGGAGTAGAGCGTAGAAGTCCCTGTGGCCCGGGCCGCCTGTCACATCTCCAGTCCGGCGAGCGGATGACGTCATACACACTCGCGCTTTGTTTTAAAAAAAAATAAATATAAAAATATAACCGCTGATGTCTGGGGACAGACAGTGATTCGCCTACATGTTATGAATGCTGGCGTACCATATAAATAAATCATGAACAGTTTAGTTTGTGCCTTCAAGTCGCTGCCCATAGGAAGACGTTACTTGGATATAACCTAACCGAATATCTTCAGAACAGCTCCAAATGACACAAAACTCACATGGGTGCGTACAACATGATGTAATAACGTAAAATCAAGGGCCCAATATAAAAAAACGGCGTTCCCCTTTAAGTCTTCCTCTGAAGGCAGGGGAGGCCGAGCCCAGACCTGAGAGATACAACCTTCTAACTTCTGAAGGCCTCAAGTTGCAAACCACTTGAACCTGAATAAAAGGCCTAAGCTGAACAATTTATAACTGATGAGGGAATGTAGCCAATTTAATCCAGGTGTGTTGGAGCCGGAAAGCGTCAAAAGGTTGCAGGTCAGAAGCGCTGCTGAGCTTTGGGAACTTTTGTAACAAAACAATTTAACATCATTTAAGTTTTGCTTGTTTTTTGCACATGAATAAATGCTTCATTTACAAAAGAATGATGCATGGAATGAAAAACAATTCAGCACCCACTTGACACTTTATGACAAACAAAAACTCAAAGAGAGAAAAGAGAGTTGATTCTGTGGATCGTTACCTCTGATTTGATGTTTCCAAAGTGGTGAGGCAGAGGCAGCATGGCGAGCAGGATATTAATGGAAGCTCTCCTCAAGTCTGTAGGATTTACATAAATCTTGAATTTCGACAGTTCCCTAACAAATAAAGCAGGGATCAGAGAGAAAAGAAAAAACATGATCAGTAACATACGGTAGGGATAAACAGCAACATAAAGACGCTTGAAGACGTCTCACCTGTCTGGAACAATAGTCTCCAGAGCAGCGATGAAGTAAGGCACCACAACATTGATGCCCTTCAGGTCGGTGCAGAAAAGAGACGAAGAGTTAAGAATGATAGAAGCCAGAACTGGTCTACAGATGAAATCAGAGATCTGCAAACCCTGGATCAGAACCATGTAGAACCTGCAGAGAGACGAGGAACAGACTTATTTATTCCACTGGTTATAGATAACACCTGATATACAACCAGAGAAAGCTTTTTGGACATCTCGTCTGTTTTTTCTGACTTTATTTTATACTAAATCAGACACATATGCATCTGTAAGGACTTTTAAAGAGGGACTGGAGAATCAGAGTCTAAAAGGAGTCGATTTTAGGTGTTTTTTTGGCTGTTTGCTGGTAAAAATTAAAGAAAAAGTTTCACTTTAGCTCTTTAAACCACACAATTAGTTAAATTGAAACCTAAAGTTTTAAAGTAAAACAGACCTATTTTGATTTAATAATCAATATATGCATTATTATGCTTTAGAATATTGTCCTTTAGGTAATGGAAGAAGGAGAATAAAAGATGGAACTATAAATCTTTTCAACATAATTTTATGCTTTTATACTATTATCCAAATAAACCAAACATTCAAGAAAACTCTCAACCTCCCAGACTTTTGAAGGCTGCAGAGCAACACACCATGTTCTGAAAGTCTTTGTTCGTACCTCGAGAGGTAAACAGGAAGAATATCCTCTCCAGTTTTTTTGCTACAGAAGATGCGACAGAGTGTCCCGCAGGCTTCGGCTCTTCCCGACTCGTAGCTCTCGGGGAACTCGTTGATATCAAAGAGGGGGTTGGGCACCATAGAGTCAGTGGACATTTGGGAACCCTTCCTCCTCAGCTCCAAACCCATCTGAGTGGCTATTGCTGCAGCAAGCAGGAAGAGAAGGAATGAGAGGACCGATGTGGTCATTCTTAAGCATGCAGCTATTAGACACGGGTAAACACAAACATATCTACGACAGGTGAATATAAGAAGCAATCCATAGACATTTAATACATAAAGCAACAAAAAGCAGATATTCATCCAGATAAGAGAAGAAAATCAGAATATATTGACTCCAAACAAACCTTTAAAAGCATTCAAATAGGAAAATCTGACACAAAGAGTTTGCAATATGAGCCTCACCTATGGATGTTACAAATGTTTAACGTAAATGTTTATCGTGCTTAACTGAGTCATCAGGTAACGTAATGGCAGAGCAAAATCCCTGTGTCAGCTTTCATGATGTTGCAGTTACATGGCTGTCACCTCAAGAACAGATCATTCACTTCATGCACCGAGGCATCGGAAAAAAACAGAAATTAAAAATCACAACGCAAGTAAACTGAGAACACAACAAATAAAATAAGAATTACGCAAAACCAAACATTAATGCACAAGTTAAAGTGGGGGGAAGATCCGGAAGATAATAATACAGATTAGCATGACTCAAAGAAAATAAAACAACTGAAATGGGAGGGAGGGGGGGGGTGGCATTGTCAAAGAACTGGCAATATTATGGTTGAGACAAATGGTCAGTTGGTGAAATCCATTTCATCACCTCTGGTAAAGCGCTGAACAAACTCTGGTGCTCGTTTTATACACGTATAAATATATATATATATGAGAAGGAGTGGGGTCATGAAAACCATGGTGGTAATGGCAATGATCATGAGAAATTCAACTGAAAAGCAGGAAGATTTGTCAAGAAACGCAAATCAAGTGAGGAGAAGAAGCTGCCGTTCCTACTTACAAGATTTATAAGAAAGGAGAATTTGGATAAAAGAGGCTGCAAGATAACAGAAATAGTGAAGAGAGACAAAAATCAAAGCAGATCCGGTATTTTGGGATCAATTCATATCAGGCAGGAATTGTATTTTTGCTGCGTTCGACCCACTGGAAGTATTGGACAATAATCAGACATGTTAGACACGTGAAGGACATTACAGCAAAGAGAAGATACCAATGATCAGCCAAATTATTTACTAATTATCAAGGAGGATTTTACAGATAAAGGAATTACAACTTGTTTAGGTTTAGCCAAGTTAAGCTAGCTGTCAAATGGGTTAGGATCAGATGGAAATCTCATCCATGGCCACTTCTAACCAAGCCCTCCACACATAGAAAGGTACAAAGTTTCAGAGAGACGGTAAAAAAAAGGAAAAACATCCCAATAACTTACATAAAACAGAACACCACAGAAAAACAAAAAAATAAAAACACACGCTAATGAACAGCGACAGAACACAGATACGGTTCTAACATGCATCAAATGAATCCCCATCATCTCCCTGCTTCATGCTTACCGGTCATGCTGGGGTCTCGGCTGAGGCCGCTGTGGAGTTTGCAGTGGACCAGAGCGGCATCGAAAAGCCACTGGCCAAACAGGTTGAGGATGCTGTTGACCTTGGGCCGCGCCGGGGCCGGCAGGGGCCGCGCCTCCCAGCTGCTCTGATTGGGGCTGGAGAGCAGGGTCGGGGAAGACGACGGCTGCTGCTGCTGGGATGCTTTGACTGGTTGACTACTGCTGCTCTGCAGGGAGGGGAGAGAGCAGAAGAGACCTTAAAGTCGTAGGAAAAAATGGCCGTTCCAACATTTGCATTTCCAAATTCCTCGAGTGGTGCCCGACTTTTTAACCTGACTCCGCTTAGATGGATTTGTTCCCGCGATATCCATCTGGAAACCTTCCGCTGAAGTAATTTTTGGGAAGGGGCGTAAAATACTGGTTAGCTGATTGGCCTATGTTGGTGATAGACGGGCCAAATAAACCAATCAGATCAACGTAGCATATGACGTACTAACAGAGCGACGACGAAAACACAACCACAAGCCAGGCTACTCTTGCCGATACCGGGAGAAGAGCAAAAACATCTTTTCCTCTGAGAAAAGCCTCCAGAGCAGTGTTTTTGCTCTTCTTTCAGTGAAGAAATACTCTGTAATTCCGATATAAACTTGCTCGATAGCCACGCTTAACGCCAGTTGCGCGGCTATCTTTTTAGATTGAACGGTCTTTAGACTGAACGCGTCGGGCTTCGTCGCTAGCGTCACACCTCCTCAACCCGCCTCAAAGCCAATGCTTATTGGACGCTCGCTTTGGTGAATCCGCTCCAAATTTTCTTTAACGGAGAGTCTCCAGACTGATTTAGCGAAAGTGAAATCTTGAAAGCTCGCGAGATCAGGATGGTCTCACGAGGCTACCCCGACTTTACACGGGTGTATTAAGTGAATGTGATTGGTCGCTTTTATCAAGGGGCGGATTGTTGTGGTGAGGGTTGCAAAGCAAGTTTGATTGTGGCCGGTTAGCAACTTGGTGCTGTAGGTTCCCAATGGGAAATTACATTACAGAATATAAAACAGGATTTTTTTTTTTTTGTTATACACAAATTTTCAAACTTTTGGGACAATATGGTCTGATAAAGAGTACATTTATATACATGTTTAAGCCAGACTGATTTGACATTTAAATATGATTTCAAATCAGATATAGACCTGAAGGGTAAAATGTTTCCAGCCATTAAGGCTCTTGTTAACCCAGCTTCTGGTGAAATAAAATTGACATATTTTCAGGTGATCCAGAATTATGGAGGAAAATAAAAGTGATTTTAAACTGGATGAAACAAGTTTTCTTTTCCAAACAATCTTAATTAAATCGAACAAGAGAAAATATTCAGAGCCCAAACAAACACAATGAAGCAAAACAAATGGGAACTAATCTTTGACCCCTCTGCAAATTCCTCCCTTTAGCGAAGATCCTCAGCAGAATGAAGCGTTTATTGAAGATTTTATGAGCTGCTTGTTCCAAGTCAGGCAGGAAATAACTGATAAAGCTACTAAGATTTTAGGAGAACCGTTGCGCCAACATTATAGCAGCTTTTAAAACCTAATACAGCCCCATCATATGTTCTTATATACACACAAATGTACAGTGGATCAAATATAGATTTAAGACTTGACTTCATATCAGAAGATTTTTCATTTATTAACTTTTAAATTAAATGTGAGTGTTTAAATAGAGGAAAAAAAGAACAATAACTAACAGATTTTAAAGCTCTGTTAAAATAAAAATCTATCCCTGTAACTTAAAATCACCACATGATCGGGTAATTTCAAAACAAACAAAGTCGTTCCCATAGCATCCTACGATTCAGCAGCTCGCTGAAGGCAGACATTGTCCTGCTGCTGATTTTATACATCCGTTTTGGTTAATCTGTCAGTTTTAACGCAGCTATTTTAAGCTTTTAGTGTCTTGTTTATTTCTAGTTCAGTTTATTGTTTTGTGTAAAAAAAAAAGCACTTATCTGTTAAGGCATAAAGAAGAAATAAAAGAAACCAAGAATAAAGTAGAACTTGATAAAAACTAAACCTAAAGCGCTCTTTTTCACATTGCTGGCACTAATTGTTTCCTGTTCTATAAATCAGATCTGGGTTACAGTACATAATGTTTCTGAACATTTTTGAACCTTTCCCTTGTAGCTGCAGAGGTAAGTTCAGGGTTATATCCCCACTCACAGGTGATCCTCCTCCTTTTCCTTTAACAATTACCATTTTTGTTTCTCTGTACTGTCCTGTATTTTCATTCAAACCAGACATTTTTCATGCTACTGGCATTAGATTTGATCTTTTTCTTTAAACCAAGAAAGACTGAAAAGGAGACAAGCAACTCCCAACACATTATATAACAATGAGATAGAGGAAAAAAAAAAAAAAAAAAAAAAGCATGACAGAAATGATCTAAAGCCTTCTCACTGATTACTGAGAAGCTGATATATAATTACTCATAACCCTTTTAACCTGTTCCCATTGGTAGTATTTATAAAGGTGATGAGGTCCACCTCTCATTTATTCTCCATCAGCTCCTTATATTTTGAAAAGAAAGAAAAAAAAAAAAAAGATATTTGACGACTGCCTGCAGCCCTCCTGACTAACTTGGGCTCCCATCCATCTTTCTATCAACTCCCTTCCACCAGCATGATGCTTCCACCACCATGTTTAATCAAAAGGACATGTTCTAAAAGTTTGATACTCAGTTTCTAATTTGTCATGATATCCATATAGAAAACAGGTGTTTTTAACATGTTTTAGGTTTTTGGGTTATTTATTTTGCACATTAATTTAACTAAAATCTGTGAATCTGTTGAGAAACCATGGGGAGATTGGAGTGAGTTTTTCCAAAAATTTTTTTTATGCCTTCAATTATTTGTGATTTTTAATGCTAGTTATTTATTAAATGTTATCAAATATCAAATATTTTCCTGGATATTGATGTTGAGCTTGAGATTTTAGCACTGTGGTGATCCTAGTCAAGATCGTTTAGAGAACAAATTTGAATCAATATAAGGTTTGGGCTTTCTTATAGATATGTGCTGTTGATATTTTAGGGCCGATTCTTTGAGATGAGGCGAGTTTAGTCCGACAACGGAGGGACATGAGGGCCAAAAAGAGCAGAGATCCAGATGGAAAAAAGGGTCCCAGCGTTCTCGCGCACCTGGCTCTTCTAGCACGAGTTGTTTTCCACAATTTCAGTCATAAAAACAAAACAAGCCAGCCTCCTGTCTGCGGCACTGTCTGCGGTCAGCTACATTTTGGTAGAGGTGCAGTGGCCCGTCTTTGGAGGCTGGCGGGGGCGTCTGGAGCCGAGGTATTGAATTGCACTCATTGCACTGATTTTGTGCAGTATTTTTTGATGCAAAGCCTTTCAGAATCTATAACGCAGGGGTATTATTATTTATCAGTTAATGAGGTTTTAATAGGAATAGGAGGAGTACAACTTTTCTACTTTTTTCTGTAGTTTCTCAAAAAAAAGGCATAGCGATATTACAGCTTTCAATGATTTATTACCCCAAATTTGAAACATTGTCTAGCCTGTAAGGTTAAAAAATAAAAAATAAAAAAACTATTAATCGAATCACATCATGGTGTATTCTTGACTATCAAAAAATAATCGAATCGTTAGGTCAGGAAATCGATACTGAAGAATAATGCATGATGATGGGTGTGATTTACACCCCTAGTATGATGACTAAGGGCGTTCCTCAATATGTGTAGTTGTGTGTTCTCATGTGCTCGTGAAAGCGTCATCAGCCTCAGCCCTAGTGCGGTTCCAATTCACAAGACAACAAGACCAAAAAGGACAAAGTCCCTGGATGTTGTTCTAAGCCCCTCCCTATTTACCCAGCATGCATCAGAGCAGACTTTTCACGTTCTCGAGATTGACAGCTGTCCCAGCATGCACTGCGGCAGCAGCTTTCATTGGACACTCACAGAGCTCAGAGTATTAAGTAAAAAGTTCTCTATTCTGTTGCTGTTGTTCAAAAATCCGTAATTTGTGTTTTTGTGATTGCTTTCATTTATTTATTTTTTCCTTTATTTTTTTCTTTGAGTTTCAAAAACATTGTTTAGATTAACATTTTTTTCTAAAACAAACTTTAGGTCCCCAATTTACTTCCATAGAAAAGGCAAGGACAGTGATGAAGGATGCACTTTGCATTACCCCAAAGCTGCTGAATATACTAATGAATTGGCCAGCACCGATACAAGAGGAAAAAAAAAACACCAACAACACCCTAAAACGATCAACATTTAGACTTACGGTTGAGCTCTTGCTCGCAGTTTTCACAACCGCAGCGTGTCGCTGTTTGCGGCTGTGTGGGGGCGTAGTGTTGGCAACAGAGGGGGGCGGAGACATACTCAATCTGTTCACTGGGGTGGGCGGGGCACTGTCAGCCCGAGGTCGTGATATGCCTGCAGACAAAAGGGTAACGTCACCATAGAAGAAAAACAAATTCAATCTCAAATCAGCGTCTCAGAAAAAGATGGAGAAAGAGTTGATGATTTGGGATGAGAGAGCTAATCAAAGCCTGTCTTCATTGGCAGACATGCATTAGAACGGTTAGATGTGAATCACCAAGATTGGAAAAGCTCTGCTGTTGATTGGCTCTTTAAGGCTGCAGGAGTCCCCTGTTGATGATCACGGAGTTTAGTCAAAAATTGGTGAGCTACTGTTTTCTTAGAAGCAATACCTATAGTTTTTAAAGTTCCAGTGTGCAACAATTAGACCAAATTAACTTAAAAATGATCTTTTAATGAGTAGAAAACATGCATGAAGATATTTTCTTTTACAAACAAAATATTCTAATCACTTTTTTTTTATCCTACAGCAGCCCAATAATCAAACTCCAGAGCAGCTTGATTATTTTCTGCACAGGGAACATTTGAAGGTATTTTTCCTTTAATTTATTCACTACGAGCTACACACTGGACCTTTAACACAATCACCACAAAAAAATAAATAAATAAAAAAAAAACACATTTCCATGTTTTTTTTGTAAAATAAGGCATCAGCTGATGTGTGTACCATGAGAGAGCAGCACGGGACAAAAAGAGAACGCCCTCTCGCGTACGTCTCTCTTTTCAACAGAGACACCTACAGTATAAAGAGAAAAATACATGCTGACATGTTTCTCCTGGAATGAGGTGGATAATGAACCCATCTGCATTTTCTTAGTTCATGCAAAAATAATGAGAGAAGCAGACAAATAAAAGTTAACGTTATGATTTCCTTTCATGATGGAAATGATTTTAAGGTATAGTGGAGGATTTTTGCGATTTTTTTAATAAGAAGCGCCCTCTCCACTTGTGTAGAATGATTGACAATTAGGAGGACCACTTATTTTGAAGATCCACCAGGAAAAAGAACATCCTCCACTATAGCTTTAAGGTTTTGATCTTTCCTCTAAAGCACCTTCATCATCATCCCATAATGCCTGGATCTAACACATTTGTTTTATTTAAGATAACAAGTTTTCTGTTTAACTTAACAGAAGATATAAGCTGTAACAAGAAAATATGTTATTAACCATTTATAGGGCAAGTTAACATTTTTGATCACTTGCATACCCCTTCAAACTTGCATACCCCTCAGTGAGGTCTAGAAGCACAAAATCTATATCCAGCCATTAAGCAAAGATGCTGCTACATGGCTGTACATCTTATTTTAGTATTTGACCAATTAAGAATGATATATTACCAACTGTAAATTATGTTGGGAAAAAAGTTAAGTCAATAAAAAGGTAAAAAAGCTAATTTGAAAAGTTAAAAAAGTTAGTATTTTATTTTGGTTTATAAACTAAAAAAATGTCAGTTCTAGTATCAGCATTAATGCCTCTAAGATTATGTTGTACCAACAGTTTTCCATGAATTTCTTATAAAAGCACTTTTGTTATTTTTCTTAATATATTCGGGCAAGTTGGCATTTCTTGTTATTACATTGAGATTCATTTTTTCCATCAAAATATACATATTTTTGAATGTTAAAAAGTAATAAGGTCTTGTTTTGGAGTCCAATAACACTATTGGCTTAAATTTTTAATTTTCCAAGTATTTTATTGAGTGCCCTATGAAGGGTTAAAGGAATAGTACACCCAAAACATGATTAGCCTTAATTTTCTACTCACCCCCATGCTGAACAATACTCTGGAGTACTTTTTGATATCTCAAATGCATCTGGAGAGGTCTGGGAGGCTTCTTGCTGTCTGCTGACATTCAAATAATGGAGGTCTACCGTGACCCGAGGCAGAGACAGAAAGGTCCATAAAGTCCACAAAAACGTGTCAATATTCCTCCATACTGCTGCTCGTCCAATGTATTCCAAGTGTCCTGAGTGGTGGTAGCCCAGAATTTTACTGAAACAAAGTCATTTAGGAATGTTTTAGAGCATAAAAAGTAGTGTATAGGGATTTCTGAAAGCGCCGCTGCTGGCGCATTATCTTCCACGCTTACGATGCCGGCAGACCAAACCAGATGAAAGTGCGCATTCAGCTCGGGCAAAGAACTCATGCTCTTCCTCAACACTGAAGTCCTCGTGACATTTTTCTTTTCGTTGTTTCTTTCTTTTGCACAGGTAAACAGCACATTTCTTCTTCTACGCTTGCATTATCGGCAGAGCAGACGATGAATGCGCGACTTTCATCTGGCTTGGTCTGCGGCTTCCGTGGCCGCGGAACGCCGCAGGCGCTCTCTCAGGAAATCCTATACACTACTGTTTATGCTCTAAAAACATTCTAAAATGACTTCGCCTCGAGTAAATCATCGATGCTACCCACTCAGGACACTTGGAATACATTGGACGAAGCAGTATGAGGAATATTGACACGCTTTGTGGACTTTATGGACCTTTCTGTCTCGCACCATAGACCTCCATTATTTGAATGTCAGCAGACAGCAAGAAGAAGCCTCCCAGATCTCCAGATGCATTTGAGACAATCGCAAAAAAAGTACTCCAGAGTGTTGTTCAAGCATGGAGTGAGTAGAAAATGAAGGCTAATCATGACTTTTGGGTGTACTATTCCTTTAATTGTAACAGTAGCCTTAAAGAATAATTATTTACTGGTAATCAAACAGTAACTCATGTTTGACTATATAAAATATAAAAAGTAAGCTAATGTAATTTCAACAATGTGAGAGCCCATTACTTTACACACAGAAACGCCAAGGCTGTTTCTGTCACTCTTACCGGCATCACTGAACGCTACATTTAATAAGTCCAAAAAGTTCAATTCAGATCAGATTGATCCAATATAAAGGGTTTATATCATACATAAACCAATTTTCTGAGATTTTTACAGTGTTATAAATCTCTTGCTTTATCAAAGTCATGGGAACCCTGGTGTTTGGTTTGATGGTTGCATGTCTGAGTAATACGTGTGAATTCTGAGCAGCAGCCGCTTCTTATTCTCTCTACATAGAGAAGTGATTCCCCGCCCCATAAAAGAGCTCCTACTTTGACCACGCCTGCACAGCTAGCAACACGCCTACTTTCTCAGATCAGAAATCTTAAAAGAGATGCTGAACTTAAAACGAAGTAGATTTCTAGCGCCTAATGATCACACTGACAGCAGCTGCTCTCTTTAAGCTGAGGTCTAAGCTGCAGTGATGTTCAGCTGCGAGATGCTTGGAACTCGGTCCAGCCTTCCAAAAAGAGCCTAACCTGATCAGCCTGACTGCGGGCTACAGCCGCCTTAGGGCCAAGTCATGAGGCACCGACGCATTGAAGGCAAATATGTTTCTTATGTCTTTAAAAGTAGCACCAAAAAACAGATAATATTTCATTACTTGGTACAATTTCAATATATTATCACATATACGTCTAACATTGATTGTGGAAAACTTTTTAAAGAGCATGGTATAGGGTCTTTAAGAATCGTGTTTCTTTACAACATCTCATCTTTAACAGATTCATGGGCTTCCTAGGTTTCAGCTTGGGGCTCCGATCTCACATGGGAGCCGTTTGTCTCTGCGTCCCCTCACCTAGGAACGCGTCCACCAAGCAGCTGATTCCCCTCATTGCCCTGAAGAAGATCTGCGGGAGCTGCTTCAAACATGGATGCAACACTACTTCATGGGGAATCCCGCTGGAGTTCAGAAACTGCTCTTGAAACTTCGGGGTGGTGCTCACTATGGCGGGATTGCTCAAGTCCACCGGGTTTCTGGAAACACACCAAATAGGAAATGAAGTTTATTTCTTCTGATTAAAGACAGAAAGTGAGTGAGATGGCTGGATGAATAAGAAAGCAGCAGATGGCAGAGAGTTGGGCTGTATCAAAGTCAAGCTATTCAGTGTTTATTGTTTAAACATTTTACAGGAACTACAGGAGCGAAAGATGAGATGCACTTCTCCTTAAAAACCAGAAGCAGATAAATATGCAAAACAATTACTGCTGTTTCCCCCCCCCCCAGATAAATGAAACTACATTTAGGAGAGGATATGCACCCGATCATGTGGAGAAAGCGGTACCACGTCTGTGCCACGCAGTCATTGTCCATCTCTACAGGGATCAGGTTGGCGTCTTCATCAGAAACTTTAAAAGGTGGGAAGGACGGTCCGTGGGTGAACCGCAACAACCTGGAAATAGACCCCAGAGGGTACAGATCATAACAGCAGATAAACTATCGACTTTATTTTATTTTGGTTGCTCGCCTCCTTCCTGATGCTAATGAACAGATTAAACTGGACTGAAGCAGCCTTACCTTGAAGTCAGAGCACAGGCTACTCTGCTCCACTGCTCCACCACAGGAGGATGGTGTCTCCAATTGGACAACATTTCCCGCGCAGTCTTCCAATATGGCGGCGTGGGGAAGCAGCGGGCGCATGCCAGCAGCCACACCTCAAACAGCACAGCCATCAGCTTCTCTGCTAGCTTCTCTGCTACCCCCACTGAAAAGAGAAGTAATGATAGGTTACTCCGAGCAGCTGATGAGGAACGAATGAATAAACGCTTTAGAGTCTGGCTTACCGCCAACCGACGGTGGAGCGAGCAGAGTGTCGTTGATGCGCAGCAGGAAGAGCAGGAGCACCTCCCAGGTTTCCCTCACCATGGATACAGATTCTCGTGCCAGCTTCTGGACCGCAGTGAGAACCTGCTGGCAAAGCCTGATGTGGTTCAGACTGTGCTGTTCAGGCCTGCAGGCACACAAACACAAAACGTCTCAGAAAACAACCAGAAAACAGTTTGGAAAAGCAGCATAGTGCAACCAAAAGCAGCAGGAACCAAATACGGTGATAAGAAAAAAGGAGCATTTAGGCTGATCTGAAAAGTTTCTCACACACCTTGGCACAAATACGTTGTATAGATGTCGGAGGATGGTCTGGACGTACATATTGGGCTCCTTCACCACAGGCTGCGGCATCGAGTCCCTGGGAGACACCAGGGCCATCATCCAGTCCGTGTACACGTCCACACACAACTTGACGGTGTCCCCCTCTAAGGGAAGGGTCAGTCCGTAACAAAGCACTTCCATGGTCCATTTCACCTGGGAAACAGGAGTTTTTCCAGTCATGAGTAAAAAGGTTTTATCAAACTGTTTAGCAGGTCCACATTTTTTTCTGAGATATGAAAAACAGTTAAGGCGGCTTTGGTAATTTTTCTATAGAAAACAAACTCTACATTTTAAAGGACCCTGATGAGTGAACAACAGATAAACAGAACTTTTCCCAAAACAATATACAAGATTCCAATTTCAAATTCACTTAAGCTTGCTGTTCATTCATTCTTTCAGAATAAAACATGGACTGACAAATCAGCTGGTGATCAAAATCTACAGATTTTTAACTCGATCATCCTTGACAGGTAAACGTCTCAACAAAACTTAAGGATTAAATATTTATCTGGTTGAATAAATCTACCTTCATTTCCTTTTGCACAGACATGGAACTTATTCACAGCGTGAAAAGGAATAAAAATCAGCAGGTTTGCTTCATAATTGAGGTGTTATAAGAAAAAAAAATCATAAACTCATATTCAAACATGTACACACAAAGCGTCATCCTTTCATGGACAGAGCAAAATCAAGACTTAGCAAAGTACTGCTGCTTGTCCCCGAAATACATATTATACCAACAATTTACAAACAAGTACTTTACAGTCAGAATGAAGATGAAGGTTAACAACAGAAATTAGTTGGACCTTGTTTTTAAATAATATTAATCTCAGTATGACCATTATTCCTCTAAGTGGTTCTAAAAATATTGAAGTACAGCACCAAAAAAGAAACTCATAAACAAACTTTAAATGGAAGAAGCTGCAGAAACACTTTAGAACTTGCAATAATTTTCAATACTGGAGTCTAACATAAACAGATCGAGTTTTCGCACGTCTATAAGGATCTACAGTTTTTTTTTTAGATCTAATTATCTGAATTTGGACAATTTTTATTTGCAAACTTGGTTTGGCTTGCTGGAATATAATCACAGAAGAAGGAAAGTGTAAGAAAATGAAGGGATTAGAGATTTACTCCCTATTCTGAATCGTACATCTGATTTTTACTCGACTCATAAATAAAAAAACAAAAAAACAAACAAACAGATCAAAGGTCATAAAGTTTACATGATTACAGATTTAGGAAGCAGAAGCTTCCGGTTTTTTGTATTTTCCAACCACCAGCCCCAGGTGATCAACCACTGTCTGAAAATAAGTTATGAATCATACAGACTTTCATGTAAACAAACTGCTTGTCTAGTATAAAAAAATAAATTGTGTGCTTTACACAAAAGCGCAGTTTGCCCAATTTTGAATAATTCAGTCAGGTTTTAAGGATGTCCCACCCACTGACCAGCAAATACAGATATGAAGGAGCGTTTAAAAGATTTACAAATGTTCCATCTTGCCTGCAAACTTTCTCACCTCTTTGTCCGTTTTAAGGATGTTTTCTGTGGCCACAGGGCTAACGGCTGTGCCCAAAGGCTTGACCACTGCGTTTGCCACCTCTGTACCAACATTGGGAGGGTAGGTGTGCAGAACACTGAGGTGACCCTGGTCGCTCTGTACCACCAGCTGCAGGGAGCGCCACTCGGAGTACATGCTGCTGGTGTCTGGGGCTTTTTCGCTCACACCTCCTGCCTCCCACCTGCAAACACAGATCAGGCAGCTCAACTTTACAAAGTCACTGTTTAATATTATTATTTTGCATTAATTCAGCAAAGATGCACCAGCTGTTTGAACATTTTCCTTAGATTTTGTCATATTTTCCTTAAAAAGAAACAATCATGTTCACTTTAAGGAGTTTAAGCAAAAGGATGGAGCAAAACTGGAGTCTGATGCAAACATGCAGGATCAAAACTTAATATATGATGAAACCGTTGGGCACGCCTTGAACAAATGCAAATCTAAGCAACACTACTGTATTTAAAACTATCACCACTCATACAAGCAACCCATTCACTGTAAAGATTATCCACCAGACAGCCCGGATGCTTAATACTTTTTACATCCTTCTAACTTATCACAAACAAACTTATTACATATTTTAAACCCAGAGAATATGTTTACCCTTTTAAAGTGCAGAACTAACCAAATGATTCGTGTCAAAACCCAGAATCTTTGGCAAATCGAGGAATAAAAACCAGGAAACGGATCTTGAACTGAGCAGCTGGTTAGCCTTAGCTAGCATCAAAACATCATCATCATCTTACAGATGCTAATAGCAGCAAACAGCGCTCGCTTTGCTTATATGTAACAATGCCATTTCCCTGGCATGTGAACAAAGCGTTCACTTGTCAAATGCAGTATTTATCGTTGCAAACGTAACACCCATTTGAAACTACGTTGTAGTTATCCGAAGCTAGCACTGATAATGTTTGCTGCGTTAGCCTCTTCGTTGACATTAGCTTTGCTGTCGCTTCTGCTAGCTAACTTTGCAAAGACGCTAACGCTCGCTCACTGAATAAGTTGTTCTTTTTGTTTTAACTGGATCGGCTTGGTAGCTTGTCAGGAAATGTCTTTAATACTTACTGTGTGTGCTTTCAGCGAAGCCCGATCTAAACCATAACAGCCTCCATCCTCGCAATGTCAGGGCTCGGATATTGCAGCTTTGACGAAGCTAACGGGAAGCAGGAACCCCGGTGTTTGTTTAACGCCCCCCATCGGTTCTTAGCAGTATTGCATCCTTCATATTAAACGGTAGAACTGTCAATGTTTGTAATGTAATGTATAGTTACAGTTCTAAAATTCTACTAATATTATTATTAATACAATTGAAAAATAAATAATTATATATACAATAAATAATATATATAAAATAAATAATAATATATAAATAATATCATATATAATGATAAATGAAATATTAATGTTATTATAATAATATTATAATATATAATGTATATATAATATATTATAATATATATAATATTATACAATTATTATTGCATAATAATAATATAATAATAAGTAAAATTAAAATAATATAATTAAATATAAATGATAATATATAATGAAAATCTAATAATAATTATATGTATTATTTATCTCAGGTTGAAAGGTTGAAAATGCTTCCTATTTTTCGTTTTTAATTTAACTTTCTTTAACTATCTTTTTTCAGTTCCCTATTAAACAGGGTTGTGATATATAAAATAAACAATCATAATTAATGACAGCGCTGGAGGAGACATTGGGCCTGTGAGGTGCCCAGTAGACAACAGTAGATCTAGCTATTATACAAACAATAAAACAACATACAAATAAGGAAAAAAAATGAAAATTGTATGAAAAAAATATATAACTAATAATATTACATAATGAGATAAATAAGAGTAGGTGGGGTATCCTATTAATATTCCAATTTTTTTAGCTGGAAAAAAAGTGACATTTCATACTCATTTTAACTTTTAAATGTTTTTTTTTTATTTTATACCTTTATTTTTACGGGAAAGTCATTAAAAACAAGTTCTTATTTACATTGGTGGCCTGACAAGTGGAGTAACCACTTAGGTAAAGGGAAGTAGGGCTACAATAAATAAAATACATTTGTAATACATACATAAAACACAATTTAAAACACAACAGACAACCCAACATTGACTATGTAGAGAAGCAGCTGCAAGTGTCTGTGAACAAGGATGATATATAAATGTTTTGAATGACGAAATTAAAATTTAAGTTTAAGAATATTTTGCGTTCCTGTCACAAGCTACAGCAGATTGAAAAGAAGCCAAGACCAAATGTACTCTATAAATCTATCATTCTCAACCCCATAATGGGATGAAAGTTGATCCCTTAAAGTGAAATATGAAGTAGCATGTAGATTTTAAACTCAGCTTGTTAAATATTTATGGGCCTAAGAGCTTGTTTTAAAATAGCTCTTCCTTAATGAGTAGGATTTATTTCCCTGTAATAAAACTGTATATATACAAAAAGAAAATGTATACGTCTTTCATTGGGAATTTTGAGTATTTGAAGGTTATAAATTTAAAGGTGCAGACAGGGTTTCTGAGTAACCCACATTTTATACAGTGTAGTAGAACGAGTATTAACCCAGACTAAGCAGCATCAAACATATGGAGTGGTTATACCAAGGTAGAAGGTAAGGGAGAAATTAGGTTCAACATAATAACTAATTATTCTAAGGGGATTTAGAGAAATTTTGGACAAACGCAAAAAAATTTATCCCTCCATTTTGAATCCTCACCAGCCTGTGAACCCAGGAATCTACTACATTACACCCGATACATGTTAGTATTGTCAATCTAAGTTTTAGATGAATGTCTGAGCTGGTATATGACAAGTTTACACTTCCCTGGCTTACAAATCAGTCCGTGTGAGCTGAGTTATTTACATCTATTTACATTTAAACTGTGCTTGAGCACAGGGAAATTTAGCTTATTCAAAAAATATTCAAACATGTATTTAAAGTGTCTTTATTTTTCTTTTTTATTAAGTGTATTCACTGTTAATATTTGTCCTCTCTATATCACCGACCTCAAAGAAGGGTTGATGGCAGAATGCAGACAATAGTGACTCCATACTAACCTCTCTAAACTAAACCCTGCAAAATATAATGATTTATTTCAATCAAATACAGCACATACAGAAACCATGTTTGCTAAATATGAGATTTTTTTTAGAAGTGCCTTAAATGACACTGTGCCTCTCTTAATGCCTTTAAGTTATTTTAATTTTGCCAAATAACCATAAACCTTTATGTATTTTACTGGGATTTTGTGCAATAGAGCAAAATGAAGAGAGACATTATCATGAAGGGAACTAAGTATATTAAAATATTTTGCATTGTTTAATCTGATGTTTTTACTGAATCTCATATGCAAATCAGTGGGCAGCTTTTGGTGAATGCATTCATTAAATGCCATGTACCAATTGTCAGATGACTTCTCTTTCCACTGATTCACCCAAACATCAAACACCCATCTGAAAAGCGTGGCGCTCAGTTATAATAAGACCCCTTAAAGAATTTAAATCAAGAATCAAGGGTAACCGTAATTGAAACAAGGAATCGGAGCCAGAATCATTCATATTTAACCAATGTTGAATCCTCTATAACATGCATCCCTAATTATTAGACTTATACTGAATAACTTAAACCTATAGAATAGTTGGATAGGGTAACAGGCACTGTTGCTCTGATTCAAATGGTAGTTTGTATTACAACTCACGTTGCTTTTTAAAAGCATAGTTTGTCATTAAAACCATAAACTCTTAATGTTATGAATTTTCTACAGTTCCACTTTGTTTATTATCAAGGGAAGAGCATTTGTTCAACAGTAAAAGTTGAATTAGTCTAACAAAAGATAATTCCCCTTTTTTGTTCATTCCACTATTTTTAAAACAACTTAAAAATACTAAGTCGACCCTTTTTTCAATGTTTTTCAATGAGCGCCGAAGAAGAACAACCGTACATGAAAGGATGCAGAGAGCGCTGTCTCAGATTGGTTCACAGGGGAATGTGATACAGGAGAAAAACGGGCGTTGTGGGAACAGAACTTCTAAAAAATGGGTAAAAAGCTGGACATTCCATCTTGACATGATGCACAAATTGACAATTAATGCAAGTAAAAGTTTCCCAACTCAGTTATCACATATTCAGGGTCAGTGTTAAGAATTAAATGGTTATTAATGTCTTTGTTGAAGAAATATTAAAGGTATTTGTTCTTGAAGCAGCTGTGTATTGTAGGTTTCTGTTGTGATTGGAGCTGCTTCCATTAAAAAAAAGCTATTTCACATGGTTGCTTTTTTTTCATCTTAAATGCACCTCTTGCAGTTGGTGCAGACAACTCCCATACAAGCAATGTATTCTGTAAGCAGTCTGCAAAAATATATGCGTGTTTAACATAACATAACATTAAAAAATAGGTAACTTCCAGTCAGGCAAAGCTTCTTAGGGGTCTATGGAGCAGGGGCGGGTCGTGAAGTTGGCTGCTAACCCCTGATTGGCAGAACATACTAAAACATTTTTGACTGACAGTGAGTCGCCAGATGGTGGAAAGTTTTTCGTCATGAGACTCAGACGAAAGAGGAAAAATTTATATTTCAGTCAGAAAAGTCATCTTTTGCTGACCTTTTGTTGTGGTTACTGAAGTTTATTATATCAAACTGGTTCACAACAGCTATTTTCACCCACTCTAGTAATGTGTTTGTGTTTAAACATTTTTTAATGCAATACGTTACGTTTGGATTTCATTAACACCATTTAGCCTCCCCTGTACCAAAGAGCAGTGTTAGGATTCCAGTTTGTGGGGCTTGTTTATGCGCTTTTGCAGTGTTACCGTGCACCCACTAGATGGTGCCATTGTCCTTTGCTGGTCAGGAGGTTGTTCCTGTTCTTCTCACCTCACACCTGCAGCCTATTGGGTCATCAGTCCCTGAGGAGTATTTAAGGAGCAGACTGTCTTCACTTCCTCGCCAGAGTGTTTGCCAGTATTGGGATTTTCCAGATCCTCTGGATAAGCTGGCCCTTCAAGTCTGGAAGGGAAACACCTGTCACACTGAGAAAAGGAGACAGATCTCCTCATCTGAATGCTGAGCCCTTCAGGAACCAAGAGTCAGTCGTTGCTCCTCAGGATTCCCATAGTCTGCATGTCCACTCTCCAACGAACCAAGCCTTCTACTGACCAAGCCTCCACAAACGGGATCTCAGAAAACCTTCCCAACTACCAAAGTGAGTCGAAGAAACCTTGTATTCAGACCTTCGGCCAGTTTTCCCACAGTCCTTGAACTCACCACTCTGATCTCCTCCTAGAGCTTCCACTTCGGGTTCACCAGATCACTGGAACCTCCCCAAGCTGGAGAACTCTTTTACCTATCTGTGTACAGTCCCTGACAATAAACTTAAATCTTTTTCAGTCTCTGTGAAGTGCTTCTGCACGTGGGTCAAGCATATTAGACCCATCATGACAAGCAGCAGCTGCCACTGCTTGGAGTCCATTTTCATGCCCATGTGCATGTGTACAAGGTCCAGCAGAATATTTCTGTTTTGATTAGCAGGTCATATATGGCCCCTATAAGGACTGTCCAGATAGGCCCCATGTAAAACCCAGGTATATCCAACTATACACTAATATGGGCAAAACAGGTGGGGCTATTGTGGAACCTGTGAACAAACCCATGTGGAACCCATTTTCCAACACACTTGAGCCCTTTCCAAGGCCTGGCAAAATATTTTTATTAAGTTTTCTATCTAAGTTGATTGCATCGACTCCTTGACTGGAATTCAATCCCTCACACCAAGCATGCTTGTAGCAGCAGTGAAGAGGAAAAACTCCCTTTTAACTGGAAGAAACCTCCAGCAGAACCAGACTCAGTGTGAGCGGCCATCTGCCGAGGCCGACTGGGGTTCAAGGAGAGAGAAGCAGAGATACAGAAGAAGCAGAGATACAAAATACAACTGTCAACCAGCTCCACAGGCGGCCCGTCCAGGGAATAAAAAGCCAGGCGATGAGCTCTAAGCCAGCTCTCATGTCAGAGGATGAAAGAGAGCGCATACAGTTTGTCACAATCAGAGAAACAGGACTACACTGTAGGCTCAGTGTGAGCTGCAATCGGACGAGGTAGACCCCACGAAGCTACTACTATTTGCTGCCCTTATTTAACCCATGTATAATTGCCAGTTGGGAGGAACAAAGGGGACAATAATAATAAAAAAATAAAAAACATTTTGAGGATCAGTTTTAATCTAAAGTTGCTTTATCCTACTGCTTTTCTGGGGCTTTTATTCTTCATTTGTGAAAAAGTTAAAAGATTCCAGATACAGTTTGCACTTCTCGAATGGCTGCAGACAGTGCAGTTTCACTGGGCCTTCTGCAGAACAGTGTTTATGTGTGAGGAGGACCATTGATTTGCAGCAAACAGTATTACTGTTGGTCAGTTTATTCTGACCGTTTTAATCACAAAGAGAACCAGCTAACCTACTGATATGGCTTTAATGACCCATTCATCATGATTATCCTAAGTCCTCTACTTATTCCTGTTCACACTTTCTAACTGCATCATCACTCGGCAACATAAGTATACTGATGAAGATTCTCTGTCATCTAGGTCATAGTCTTTCCAAAAAAAGTTAAAGAACAATCCACTGGACTTTGTTTTCAAGTTTGAAGGTGTTTTGCTTCCCATCCACAAAGCCTTTTCAATTAAATTTTCTATTCTAAGCCCAAACAAGACTTTGTTTTTGGTCCACTCTATAAAGCTACAAACTTAATGCTATTTCTGACATTTTGAATTGGAAAAAGCTTCCTGGATGGAAAGCGAAATGTCTTCACACTTGGAAGTATAGTCCAGTGGATTGTTTTTTAACTTTTTTTGAACAACATCAGTATATTTTATAAAATCCCCAAAGAACACCACTGGCATTTCTAACATCAGTTGTTCCAAAGCAAAGTTCTTTCTTAGAAATTGTAAGTAAGGATGTTGCCCACTGAGGGCACTCATCGACAGTATTTTAGCGTGGAGATATCACTCTTTGACAACACTTCTCATTTGAAACAACTCTCAAACAGGTCTTAGAGTTGATCACGTTTAATCCATGTATAGAAGAGGAACCTTTTTCCTCTTTGAAACTATGAGCACATTTTACATATGAATTCTTCATGCAGTTCTCGTCATTTATCAGATTCAGCTTCCTGTGGAGCTCTGTCATTAACTGGAAGCAAATAGCTTACCGATCGTTGCACTTTGTATTCTTTCTTTAGTTTAATTGGAACATCCTTATCTATAAATCCATCCTTGCTTTACTACTTCTGTATTTCCCTTGTTACGTTTCACCGAAATGCACCAGTTAAGGTTTACGATGCCAGGATGTCATCAATCTCTTTGATTCTTTAGTCCATTTAGATTTTTTTTAAAACACACCTTTCTTAGAAATTGTTATACTCTGCACCTTTAACCTGGACTTTACTTGGAGCTGAAACTGTTGAATCATTTTCCTCTGGAGGGTTTTATAACTTGCTTCTGAATTTTACTAAATTTTTCTGAATATTTTAGTATTTTAAATATTGTGTAGCTCTTTATAGGTATTTTACTGTCATCCTGTATGACGTTATAGATTACAGTCTGTGGAAGCAGTTTGTAAATGAACCTCATGTTTCAATGAGTCTACCTGAATAAAGATGGTTTCTATTTAAATAATAACATTGTGGCCAGTAAACCTGACCGGTTGTGTGTTTAAGTATTGAAAGGCTTAAGCCAAACCTGAGTGAACATTGTTCTTGCTACCTCTATTATTAAGTCCCTTCTTAAACGACTGAGTGACCAGATGTAGAATTTTTTTTCCATTTTTTATAATAGAAATCCCAGTGCAATTTAGGATATTAAACACTAAATACTTTTTTATGTTGTGCATCTATTCCCTGATGTTTTGGCAGGAGATTTGTAGACTTCATTGCTTGCTTTTTGCTTGGATACACGCAGTCAGCTTTCAGGTAACCTTTCAGCTGTTATCTAACAATGATGGATTCCTTTCAAGTTAGAGAAACATTTGAAAAATAATACGGAAATCAGATGCACCTGAGCTCAGTTTTAAGCATCAAAGCAGAGTGTGAATTCTTATACTAATGTTATATTTAACGCTTATATTTATTATAATATTTATTATTATTTATTTATGATAGAAATCTCTGAAAGCAGGTTCTATTTGTCTTATTTTTTGTGCAATCTTTCAAAATTCCTAACATTCCTCCATGCATGTCTAAAGACGCCTGTGAAATGCATACCCAAATTAAATTAGACACCGTCCTTTTACAGTTAAAGGGCAGCTTTAGAAGACGTCTGCAATGAAACAACAAATATGGCAGCATTGAGAACACAAAGATGAATTAGAGACATTTGCCATTACGAAAGAGATTAAAGTAAAAAATAAACGAATTGCAATAAAATCCCATGACATACTAATTGATAATTATAAACAATATGGATATACATATCTCCCTTAATTACTTTCTCCTATAATTTAACATTATTTGCTGTCATTTTAAAAAGGCTGACTTTTTTTTTTTCTTTAATGTAGCTGCATCCGGCTTGGCCTTCTTTTTACCTGTCCTGGAGGGAGCCACAGGCTCATCTGCTGATGTTAACAGCTTCTTGCTCTCCTTTGGATGATTTACTTGGGCCTCTGGAGGTTTCTTCTTGTTAAGAGGGAGTTTTTCCTCTCAACTCTCGCTGCATACATGCTCATCCCTCATGTGAGGGATTGCTGAAGAGTCAATAACAAACTGTACACATTGTGGCTACTTGCTCATTTAGGAGTGAATTGTGCAAAGACACTGTCTAAATGTCATCTGCTTGGCAACATGTTTCTATAAATTATTTGTGAATTGTCTTTAAATGACATGCACTGGGAATTAGTGCCATTTATATAAACTGAATTAAATTAAGAAAATATATTAAAAGAACTGGGCCAATAAAACATTTTGGTTATCATGTATGCCTTTTGATTAAAAGGTTTTGTTCTGTGATATTTTTCCCTTCATTTACATGTTCTCCTTTGGGTTGTACTGATGATAGTACAAAAAAAGTAAAATCTCATCAAATGTCATCTTTGCAACTTTAAAAAAAAATTCTGATTACATCCTCAAACCTTTTAAGGTTACTATAAAGGAAGAATAAATGAAAATGTATCCTCCAGCTATTAAGAGAAAATATAAAGACTAAAAACTAGGACAAAAGAAAATGGACTTTAAATGCAGAGAAGCAAAACTAAACTGTTAAATATTAAGCCGGCTCTTTACAATACCAGAACAAAATTACATTAAATTTATGGAATTTACGGAACATTTGCTAAATGTTCCCTGGTAATTCTCTTCTTCACTTATAAAGTAGTGTTATTGTGCACAGTTAGTTTCCTACTTAGTAATAGTCAACTTTATCTAGATCAGTTACCCAACTTTATAGTGTTAAAAACTGACTACAACATTTAAACACACATAATAAGTAATTTTATTGAAACCCTGTATGGCATTACAAATGAAGGACAACAAATATAAAAGTTGGCATTGAAAGATCTGCAGTAATCCTGGTACACAACTTTACAGTAGGGGGCAGCAAACACAGGCAAACAGTAAAACAGTAACAGTTAAAGAACATAAACTTTAGATCTGCAGAAACTCAAAGTAAGTTGTTTTTTTATGAGGTTTTTAAACAAATAAATATGGAATACAGACCAATATCTAGGCACCGAGTCAGTGTGACTTTTAGTTAGGCACATCTGGTTCATATACAGCGTCCCACCAGTTTTTCTGCACGTGGTGTGACTGATTTGTTTAAAGCTCCAAGCAACGCTAAAGATCCTGTTATCCAGAACCTCTTTATAATGTAACCCTGCTGCACACCCCTGAGCACAAGCATTCAATAAGAGATTTAAAGCATGTTTTAAAATTAAAGGATTTAAGTAAAAGTTTGCAACATTATTTATAGCAAATGTGTATCAGATGTTCCCTCAGTTTTAGAGTAGAAGAAATGCAGATTTGGACACATGGTGTGCATATGTTGCATATGTGCTTCTTCAAAACAACCCAGAAATATCATCAGCTTTCCAAGCCAACCATGCTTTGACTCTGCAAAACAGGCCGCTAAAATACTGCAAGCTCGGATCGCTGGATGGAAGAATTTCAGTTTAGCTACAGGTGAAAAACAGATTAGACAGTAAATATCTCATAATACTTGTTTGTGTTAGATTTTAGCGGTCAATATGTGAGCCAGGTTTTTCCCACACCGCTCTGAAGTGTCTGTCACTTCCACATGAGCACACTGTGAGCCAAACCACATCTCTTCTGGATAATGTCCATGGAGGGGGAGAGGCATGCAAAAGAATTATGGATAGAAGTCAGCATTCCTTCTCTTTATCCTCCCTCCTTGTTTGGTAAGGTGCATGTGCAGTCCAAGGCTGCTATGTCTGGAAGCCATATCCCAGTGCATCTAATGGGAGAAAGAAAAGCATTTACAACAGTTTAACATTAATATTTAAAGTTTTAGTGTAAAAAAAAAAAAAAAAAAAGCAATTCACCAACTAAAACAAATGGATGGATGGATGGATGGATGGATGGATGGATGGATGGATGGATGGATATGGATGGATGGATGGATGGATGGATGGATGGATGATTTGGTATTTAGAAAAATATGGGAAAAATAAGGGAATTTAGCTCCATCATTGTTGCAAGCAAACACCACATTTTGTAAATAGAAATTTTATAAAAAAAAATACAACCCATTAATTAATCCTTGAAAAAAGATTTTAATAAAAAAATTAAGATTTTGAGAATTTTTTGTCAGATTACAGATTTTATATGTGCACTTCTTTTTTTTATTTCTGTTTTTCAGATTAAGTTATATATATATTGCATTCTTTTTTTCTGAAGTGAGAAGCTAAGACGCATTTCTATTGGTCTGCATGGGTGGAAGCACATACATTTTTTATTGGTATTTGTATTTGTTTTGAGAAAGTAAAATATGAAGGGCAGCCATGAAAAAGAATTTGAAAAATGTTACTTTTAAAACCTTTTTTGAAGAAGTTTCAATGTGTCATTTCTGACATGCATTTTTTTCAAATTTATTTCAATTTAAAAAAAGTATTTTCTCAAATTTAAATTTACAAAATGTGTTCTTTGCTTGAAACAAAAATCACTCTGTAAAAACGTTAATAAATGACAAAAAACAGCATTAAAAAGTAAAATGCTTTTTTTTGTTTTTACCAAAGGCATTAATGTATTTAATTAGAATGTTATGTAATACTCCATCACAAAGCAGCATGTAATTATAACTTAGAAGCAAAACAATATGATGTTTTTAATCAGTTGTATTCAGCCCTCATTGTTCTACAAAAAAAAATATGATTTGATATGAACCATTCTTTTTTAGTTCAGGCTGTATAGATGATGTTGGGGATTTCCTTCAGGATTGCCCTGTATTCAACTCAATTCATCTTTCCATCTCTGAGTCAAACTGATTCAAAGTTTTCTATCTAAGGAAAACCAGTTGATTGCATCGCGACTCATTGACTCAAACACATTCCCTAACACTAAGCATGCTTGTGGCGACAGTGGAAGAGGAAAACTCCCTTTTAACAGGAAGAAACCTCCAGCAGAACCAGGCTCAGTGTGAGCGGCCATCTGCTTAGCGGGATTCAAGGAGACAGAAGCAGATATACAAAAAGCAACTGGAAAAGGCGGCCCCATCCAGGAAACACACAGCCGGGCAGATGAGCTCTGAGCCAACTCCCATGTCAGAGAATGAAGAGTATTAAGGGGAAGTATATCAAAGCAACAGATTTCTACTTCTAACACAGTAAGAACTTTCCCAAACTCCTCACATTGCTGATTCTATAACCAAGCTGACTCACCTCTATCTGGACTCACCTGAATGAAACTGCGCCGTGCAACACAATCCATCCCCCCTCGCCGTTCGGTAAATGGGTGACACACACACTCTTGCAGAAGGGGGGAGGTGTGTGAGTCGCGTGGACAGAGAATCGGCTGGAAGGTAGAGGGTGGAGCGTTGGGCTTGAACGGAGCTTTGCTGCGCCTCCCAGGTCACCCAGTATCCCCTCAAACCATCTGTGCTGCTCTTCCAGTCAACCTGCACTGAATCGCTTCCCACTGTTGTCAGCTGGAGGTCAGCCAGGGCTGGAGTCACTGGGTGAGGAGAGTTTGCAGCACTTAGTTAGGTTTTTGTATCTAAAAATGTCACACTACTTAAAAAAAAACAAAACATGAAAATAAATGAAAGGGAATGTATTCAAACCTAGACTGTACTTTGACTTAAAACATTTTTTAATTAAATCTGATCTCAACCATTAACTTTGGCTGAGATAACCAGCCAAACATTTTTTTGATTACCTGTCTGAAGAAACTAATTAAGTGACTGTATTGGCTGCTGCTCCTCTGTCATGTAACCTGTTCTGTCCTGCTCTCAAATATCTTTAGCTGTCTGGAGCTGGGGTACCCAGAGAGAACCCAGGCATGTACTTAGGGAGAACATGTAAACTCCATGCAGAAAGACCCTCGGGCCAGGAATCGTAAACCCGGGTGTAGGTACTAGATCTGCCTCGGGGCCCTGTTCCCTACTTAGTGACAGTCAACATATGCGGCAACTTCACTCAGACAAAAACCATTAAAATCTATTTTCTTTAAGGATTGGAATCTCCTTTGGAGTTTCAACATATTAAATAATTGCGTATTATTTTACATTTCATTGGCGCATCTAAAGTAGTCGAAAAGTAGAGAACAATAATTGTCAGTCTTGAAGGAAAGTATTGTTCTTTCTATTGAAATTCGCCCACATCGAAGTCAAAACGAAATACCTTAAAAAGCTACATTATTTTCCCCAGAACGCTTGTCTTAAAGATCGGAGACGTAAAAATAAATGTGATCGTCCATTACATGAACAATGCATGAAAAACGCTGCAAAATGTATGCCAGACCTGTAAGTGGCGCTGTGGTGCCAAAAGCAAAAATAGGGCTAAAAACGGCAATCGAAAATGTTGGGCATGCGCAGTAATATTTTTATATTACGGTTGGCACTCTGCGGTCCATTTTCGTGCGGGTTCAGCCAAATTCAGGTGATGAACTATGTCGCGATATTGCTCTGTTCTTCCTGGAGATATTCCAGAAGAAGAAGATTCTGTTGTGTCTCCCACAGCAGGGTGAGTAGCATGAGTAGGTAACCATTCAACAACACAGTACGGCCCCATTGTTGTTGCTGTGGGATACTGTAAGGTCGCGACATAATGCGGCTTTTAGGATGCTACGGCGACGCATGCGCGTGTAAAATGCGGTCCGAGTTTTAAAGATGGAACTCGCTAAAACGGCGCTTCAAAAATCTTCCCCGCACCTTTGAAGGCTTAATAAAAATCCATCGAATAGCAGACGCTCAAACGCCAAGCTTCAGATGGATGGGAGGCTGGTTTGGTGAAAAAGTTTGTGAATTTAGGCCAGGGTTTGACTTCCTGTGGACGGGGCCTCAGATAGACTCAGCTCTGCCATTTAACAAGGTGACACAAAAAGTCACAAAAAAGGAACATCCTAAAAACTGACTAATGACTAAATGACAAATTCAAAAGTAGTATGGCTTAATATGGCCTTATATCATGGTCTTGCAGTTACTTTGTTCACCATAAACAGATTTTTTTCAGTTTTGTTATCAGTCATTAGACACGCTAACGGACGCTGGGTGATGTTATTATTGTTGTCTAGGTAACCACAATGTTTTACATCATATGGCAACGTTCAGCCAATCACGTAGTGTAACGTCACTGGCATGAAGCAGGACCCTGAGCAGATCTGACCAACTGAGCAGATCTGGTACCTACACCGGAACCTTCTTGCTGCAAGGCAGCAGTGCTACTCACTGTGCCACTGAGCAGTCCATATATATCTTAAGTCAGATAAATCTTTAGAGGAAATAAGGAAGCTCAGTTTGTTGAAGTTGATGCATTTTGAGCTAACCTTGGTTGAAGCTGGATAGCTTAATTTAATCCGGGCATACACTGTACGATTTTTTCAATTGTTGCATGCAGCTACAGCTCACGATGTACGACGAAATCGCAGTTCACAGCTAACAATGTACAGTATGTTCTCAAACTGTGCGACCGGACACTGATGCAATCTACCTGCTCACACTGTATGTCTTAAATAAAGCACGTCGGACTCAGCTATCCGGAAGCCAAACAAGTAGAAGAGAGAAGAAGACTCGAGAAGTGTTGATGCCTCCTGTTAAATGTGAAGCTCACTAGAGCGAAATGCACTGCTATGGTAATTTGGGCAATTTTTTGTGCTGAAAGCCCTAAAGAGGCGATAATGTATTTGGACAAATACATGGCTGAGCAAAAGTGGTTACTACGGTCTGTCAATTTTACAGAAAGAACTCCATTTCAGCCGCACTCCCTCCATGCTTCTGAGTATTCGTCTGAGAGGAAGGAGAATAAGTGTCCATATTTGTGCGTGCGCACTGAGCAATTTGAAAATCAAACATGTTTGATTTTCTCCCAACCTTACAATTCCTGATCAAGAGGTGCTCCTGAGAGGCTGATCTCAAAATCCCCCTGATGGCAAAAAATTCCCTCCATATTTTTCTAAATACCACATCATCCACCCATCCATCGATACTTAAGGGGAGTGGTGTTCTCGTGGTTAGGGCATAGAGCTTGGAATCTTGAGGTTCTGAGTTTGAGCCCCTTGTTACCCCCTGTATACTACACGACACAGGACGCACGATCAGGCTGAAAGTCGGTCTTATCAAATAATTTTCACACAAATAGAGAATCTGCTCAAAAATGACCCCAAAAATCTTGCAGTGTCAAGTGCAAGACAATCAGAATGGCATATTATTGATGTATTGATGTAACTAAAAACCCCATTAACAAATATTTTCAGGCAGAGAGCTTGGGTTAAAGACAAGTTCTCAACTTACAACTCTGAGTTGCAGCCCCCTAATGGTCAACTTTAAAGGTTAGCAAGCTTTACAGCTTGAGGGTGTAATCTGACAATAACAGAACTGTGGGACCAATTGGTTGGGAAATGAGTCACATGTGTCACATGATTGCCTGCTATTAGCAATTATTGGACGGGTCAAAATTGACTGTGCTGGGACATAAACAATAACAAGGCTTCAGCAGGTAGTAATGAAACTTGAAATGGTGGTAAATCCAGGGGCCTAGGGGGTATTCTGAATTGGACATTCCTATTCTAATTCCAGAAAAGTAAAAGAAAAACACAAAAACAATCCACTGGACTTTGTTTCCAAGTTGGAAAACGTTTCGCTTCCCATTCAGGAAGCTTTTTCAATTCAAAATGTCAGAAATAGTGTTAAGTTCAAGGCTTTATAGGCAGTTTTCATAGGGGTGGCCAGATGGGGCCACTAAAAATCTTGGGGTGGCACACTGAAACTAAAAGCCATAATTTCAGCATTTGAATCTACTTTTGTGGTGAACCTGCCTGTAGAAATCATAAAGACTTATGTAAACACCTACTCATATCTTGGTTTATTGTGTGATTTTTAATGTCACGTCACTGGCTGTGCATAATGGAATGAAATGCTAAGTGGGGTGGCCAGGGCATTGCATAGAGTGGCCATGGCCACCCCCTAGTGGCGCCACTCTTTATAGGGTGGACCAAAAATAAAACCTTGTTTTGGCTTAGAAAACATGCAAATTGAACTGGACGAATGGGTCCGCCACATAGGAACGGGGGTTGTTTGGTCATTTGTTAGATATGCATGAAAAATAAAAAAAAAAGTTTGCATGTAGCTCCAAATTTTATTTAAAGCTCACCTTCTTGAGTACAAACTTTTACAGACATGGACTTCTCCTTTCCCGAGGCATGCCGGGCGGTAACTGTAACCAGGTAGGTTGTGTCCGGCAGCAGCTTCCTAAGCAGAGTGGAGTTTTGTGTTCGGTCCACAGTGAGGGTCTGGAGAACGCCCCTGGGCAGGGCAGAATACTCAATGTAGTAACTGGTGACAGTCTCTGGCTGAAGAGGACCCCAGCTCACCCTCACACTGTTGTGACTAGAGTCAGAGACCGACACAAAAGCTGGACTCACAACCTCTACAGGAGTAAGATAAGATAACAAGAAAGTTATATTGTTTTTTTTTTCAGTAAGAAATACTGACTGACCCATAATAAATGTCTAAAATCTTAGCTCCACAGAAGAAAAAAACAAAACAAACATGAATTTTTTTATAAAAGGGAAATAATCTAACCTGGTTTTGTTGTGAAGGTGGTAGAGAGTTTGTTGAATGTTAGTTCGTTGGACTCTGGAATCAGTTGGACTGAATAGGTGGTTTCTGGCTTTAGACCAGTAAGTCTGATGTTGTTCAAGTCCGCAGACTGAATCAGTCTCTGGTACTGACTTCCACCAGTGCTCGGACTGGTCCCAGTTCCACTGCCGCTGCCGCCACCTCCACTTAGAACCTGGCCATAACGAATCTCGTAGTGACCCCGGAGACCAGCCAGAACTGGTCTCCAATGCACAGAGGCAGAGTTGGTGGATATGTCTCGGACCTGAAGCCGCTCAGCTTTGATGATCTCTGTTTACGACGAGACAAAGAGATTGGATCACTACTGCATTTATAAAACAATTACTAAATTTCACAATTTGGGAGCTAGAAATATTTTGGCTCAGCATCCTGAGTGTCAACAAAGAAAGCTACAAAACATATGGCTAAATATGTCCTGACTTCAGACAGCCTTCGTCAGCCAGACTTGGCCTTCTAATTGCATTCTTAACTCCTGCAATAAGACAACTTGAAATAGACAACCCAGTAATGGTCTGCAGTAAAATAGCTAGTACCTCAGAGGCACTGATATCTGAGATAAGCTTTCTGGGTGCTAACTAAAGACTACTGCATGTCAATACCTGCTTTTACACAGGCTTTTATTCATTGCTGTGCATACATGTCCTCTCTGTGCAACATAAACAGTTATGAAGAGGCCTCTGCAGTTACCTAATCCTGTCTGAGAAATGGGCAAACTCCCCTGTCTGTATTTATAGACATATATGTGTCACATCTGACATAAGTTTGGAGGATGTAGAGAGTTAAGTTGAATCATTAATCCATTAATAGATCAGCCTATCATATTTCACTGAGTATCACACATGCACTCCGAGTCTCATAATTAGCTGGCATCCTATCTAGACTGGCACTTGAGTAGAATAAGTGCAATCAAAAAGAAGAGTGTGCCTTATTAACAAACTGCTGGACTCTCAGCAGGCGTTTCATAAAGGAGATTTTCAAGAACTGCTGGGATTAAATATTCGCTTTCTTTTCTATAAAACTAGAGACATACCTTACAAGAAAATTCCTTTAGAGATTTTTTAGGGCGGTATCAACTAGAATATTACAATAGATTAGAGTTATTAAAATTGCATCATGCTTTGAGCACATTTGGATTTTTTTTCATAACCATTTCCTTTTATTATCCAATAAAATGTATATTTCCATTTAAGTATTTTTACATTTAAGATTTGTCTTATATTTTGATTCAATAATACTGAATGATATATCATGATATTGATATTTTTTAGCGATACGATCATCATCTAAAGAAATATCTCAATAATTGATAGAAATGTTTTTTCTTACACCCTTAACCTTAAATACGGTAGTAGGTAATCAAGCAACTACATACTTTAAGTAAAGTTTATCATACAAGCAAAGTTGGGTAATTTATCTAAATATATAAATAAGGAAATTGCAACAACATAAAGCAAAGCGCAACTACATTAAGAAAAACACAATTACATTAATCTACCGGAAAAGGTAGGTACCAGTGGGAAATATGAGACATCAGCTGATTGACGACGGGGGCGTTTGACCCTTGAACCGAGGATTTGGCGTGCGTCCTGAACAGTCCAGCTTCTTTTTAAGTGTGTGTCTTCAGTGTTATCGCCAGAACTAAGTGAAATTTGCTCGTGATTAGTCTTGAGCATATCAAGTATCACCTCGTACGTATGTCCTGATTCAAAATATTCCTGGATAACAGCAGCTATGTTTGGGGCGCCGACAATATCCATGTTTTCAAAAGCCGCAGCAGGCAGAATGACTTCCGGTTTAAGGGTCAAACCGGACCCATCTGTCCAATCAGCGATGTCTCATGTTTTCCACTGGTACCTACCTTTTCCGGTAGATTAATGTAATTGTGTTTTCTAATATGTAGTTGCGCTTTGCTTTATGTAGTTTTTGTTTTTCTTAATGTAGTTGCGCTTTTGCTTTTATGTAGTTGCAAATTCCTTTATGTAGTTTGCGGCTTTTAGATTTGTAGTTGCAGTTTGCACTTCAGGGCCACAGTAAATATCACAGATAAATAACATGAATAGAAAATGGTTTTTTAAAAAAAATCAGCTCTCACAGAAGGTAAAGACTTTGTGTCAGAAAAGGATTAAAAAAACAATATCTACTGTTTACTTTATAATTAAAGTTATGTTTTGAGTAGAGTAAGCAGAAACTTTACTCAGGTAAGAGTAGCAGTACACGCACCAAATATAACTTAAAATTAAAAATATATAGTACAGTATAACTACTCCTTCCTTCTTTTCAACAAGTTACTCAAGTAAATGTAAATGAGTAAATGTAACTAGATACTACCCACCACTTAATACAAGTACTACATACTGTACATAAAAAATATGCATCTTTTCTTTATTAATATTATTTTAATTTGTCCTCCTTTAGGAATTCACACAAAAAGTGTGAGTCAATTTTTTAAAAGTACAGGCAAAAAAATGCTTAAATAATAAAATATAGGAACACCGGAATTTTTGCTAATACCAAGCAAGGAGAGATACTTAGGATTATATGGAGTACATTTTTTCCGCTATTTGATGCAAGCAAATAGTACTTTTAGAACACCGATATTTGAAAACAATGCAGTCCAGAAAATTAAACTGAAAAATATCTTAATCAAAAAAGGATTTTAAGAGTAACTTTTTTTTCTTAGATATTGTTATTTTATTTTTTCAAAATAATTTTTTTTACAGATTTTATGTTTTCAGTCTTTTTAAATGCATTTTTTAAATTTTCATTTTTTACAGATTTTATATTTTCAGGGGTTTCTTTCTTTGCCTGTTCTTAGAATGAGTTTTATGAATTTTGTTCATTCTTATTTGCTTTTTAAAGATCACAGTCTCTTTATTTCTCTGGATAAATTTTCCTCTATAGAGAGGACTGAAGACATATCTCTATTGGCCTGCATGGAGTTTAGCAACAACACTTTATTATGTTTGAAGTGAAAAAAAATTTGATCAGTGAAACACAATTCGAAGATATAATTCTAATAAATTTGTATTTAAAAGAAAAAAAATTATTTTAAAAACATAAATATAGAAAGATTAAGAAAAAAAAAAAGTAAAAAAGAACAACCAAGTTACTCTCAAAACCTTTTTTATAATTAAACTTTTTACAAAGTTTAGTTTATGGATTCGCAGTTTTTTCCAATTTTAGTTTACAAAATTGTTTTTGTTTTTTTTCATTTCCAAAAGATGTACTTTGCATGTAACAAAAATGGAAAAAGATTCACTCTATATGATTGCAAATCTCAAATTTCTGTATGGAAAATGAATCTATTTAATAAGCAAAACATGCGCAAATATATTTTTGAAATGCAACCAAAACGTAAACAGTTATGGAAGAAAAAAACATGGGGCAAGAGTGAAAAGGTTAAATTAAACACTTAAAAAATAAAAGTATACAAGTAAAATTAACATTTCACCAGCCTTACTCATCCTTCCTGCAGTCTGTCATAAAGCTTACCAATAATTGCATTACGAAGGTCCTCCGTAATGATGCTCATGTCGTCAACGTCCACAAAGTGCAGATGGTCTTCCAAAGGTGGACTCACCACTTCTCTCAGCAAATTATAATTGCTATGGCCCGTGGAAACTGCCAGCACTGCCACGCCCTCCTCCCGCAGCTCAGCCAACGGTCCAGATACATCTCCTGGTGTCACCCCATCAGTCAACCAGACCAGCACTCTTGGTAGTCCTTCCCGAGCTCCACCAGCCATTCCCGGTCGCAACACCGTCTCCTTAGCCAGTCTGAGAGCTTCCACAGTGTTGGTGTCCCCCCTTAGGGGGATAATGTTTTTCAAAGCCCTCTGTAGGTCACCTTGGGTGCTGTATCTATCAAAGCCAAACTCCAGTCTAGGCTTGGTACCCACCTGCAGCAGTCCTACCCTCACTTGATCGGGGTCCAGAGAAAAGGGACGTAGTAGGTCAGACAAGAAGGAGAGCATACGGGCGTGATCGTAGGAGGGCACGCTCCCCGAGGAATCCACCAAAAAGAGAACGTCACCCTCGCAGCAGTTCAGCACTGTGGAGAGAAAAAAAAAAACATATATTCAGTCATAAACCTCCACTGTGATTCCTTTTCACTCCACTAATTTTTTCCACAAGTCTCTGCCATAAAACACCCTCCCTTCCACAACTAACTTTCCTTACACTGATCACAGCTTTCAGAAAGTATTGGGAGCAGGAACACCATAACTGTGCAAAGCCAGGCGCAAATCCGTCTGATTAATAAACAGATAAGAAGCAGTCAAAGAAACGAGGGAACCAGATTTTAATGACTCCAGACTTGGTGGATAAAAGGCATTCAAGGAATGAGCCAAAGGGTGGATTTCCTTCTTCCTCCCCCCCATCTAATTTTCTGTTTTTCAAAACAAAGTGAAATGAACAGTGAACAACACAGTAGTTTCTGGATAGAATAAAAGGCGTTAAGTGCAGAGCAGAGGAGGTGGGGGGTTTCAAGCAGTTCCATGTGAGATACAAGGAGGAATGTTGGACGGTCGCATATATACAGTCCTGAAAGAGGACGTAGGCAAAGCTGCAGGAAACAGAACTAACAGAGACATCTGGCTGAAGATCTTAAGAACCTGCTCTCCTCCAAAGGAGACAGCCAGAACAGTAGATAAGAAAAATAAACTCTGGGAGAGACAGCGAATCCAGTTTAGTCTGACTTCATAAGAAAGTTCACTAAGCCACAGGTTTGGAGACAGCCTTTCAAAACTCTCGCTTTCTTAGGTTCCCTCTTGAGCGCTGAAAGCTGAGACAGCAGCACAGCAGACAGTCATAAATCAAGCCTTTACTCACATGCCAACATTTATGCCCACACCTTATTTTCTCCATACATTATCAGGAATTCCTCACATCTTCATTTGTTGTTTGGACTTTGGAGTCAGCGGGCTCCTTATCGGTCCCCCTCCAGCATTCCCCCCACAGTCTCCACCTTTGTGCAGGTACGGGTTTATCTATAAACGCTGAGATTGTCTAGACAGTTTACTGTCTGAGACTCATTCAGGTAACCATCATCGCATGAATACAGGACAGTGCTTGGTATGGGATGCTGGGAACCCTGACAGGTCAAAGGTAAAGCTGTTGAGGAGTTCACAGCAGGTCAGGCAGAGGTGTCAAGTAGCAAAATTATTGTACTTAACTAGCTTCTCAATATTTTAATGTATTTATTCATTTTGCTGAAGACTTTTTATTTTTAATCCCAACATTTGAACACAAATATTAGTGTTGCGCCGATGACATTTCTTGCCCCCAATACGATACCCGATACCTGGCTGTGCAGTAGTGGACGATACCGATACCATCTGTTTGAAATTGATTTGTGTGTGTATATATGAAGAACTGCATACTACTTGGATTGTCAAATAATTGCCATCATGGCTTTTGTCCAAGCTGCTGCCCTACCTTTGTGAAGCAGGAAAAAGACTATAGTCAGTAGAAGCTTTTATTGCCTACCTGGAATGGGTGACGAAAATAGTTAAATAAACTTTTGAGCTCTCAAAATGGTATCGGTGCCCTACAGGTTGATACTCGCCGATACCGATACCACCATTTTAGTGCTGGATCAGGATGATAAGCATCTCCCTGAAATGAGTTTTTGAAACTTGGGATATATCTGGATACTGGTAACGGTGCAACACTAACAAATATCCATACTTTATAATCATTATTTTCTCAAAACTGTCTGGTTAGTTCTATAGATATTTATAAAGACATGACAGCCACAACAGAACAGGGAAAATCAAGAACGCTAAAAGAATGTGTCCAGTGTGATCCTGATTTAAAATGTCTATGTTGAAGTTTTACATTATTTTTTTAATGTTAATGCAATTTGCAATTTGAACGCTGCAAACCAGAGATTTAAAAATATTCAGGATTTCTGTTCAGTACAATTTAGAACAATTTTATACCAAAATTGGACCAAGTCACTATTTTATTAATGTTCTCTCAACCAACAGTGAGCAGAGGAGGAAATTAACCTATTTTCTGCAAAGTTGTTTTGTATCATTTAAGGCAAAAAATAAAAATTTACTTTTGCACTTAATAACAATGTAGAAACCCTAGTTTTTTACTTTTACTTAGGTAAAGGAGTTCAATTATTACTTTTACTTTTAGTAGAGTGGTTTTTAACACAGATATCTGCACAGTTACTTGAGTAAAAAAAGAGTACTTTTAGCACCTCTGGGTTAGGTTATAAAATGCTAATCTAAAGCTTCAAACATCTCAGAAATACAACTACAAACCAGCAATACATGGTGATCGACCTAAATGGCAATTTTTCCACAAACCATGATGGAAAAGCTTGGAAGAAGATGGTCTGGTCGAATTCAAAATGCTATATGTAGAATGAGATTAACTCTCAACACATTATCCCTACAGGGAAACACGGCGGTGGCTGCAACATGCTGTGGGAATTTATTTTATTTTAAATTCCGAGTAACTGAAGTTGGTGAGAACTGGTGAGAAGGTGGACTGAGCTAAATACAGGGCAATATTTGATGAAAACCTATAAGAGGCTGACAAACAGTAAGTAAACTTATGACGTCTAATTACTGGAAGCTTAGCGTCTCATCTGGTATCTATTAATGGTAACAGCAAAGTAACAGATCCTTCTCACTAACACCAAAGTTATAAAAACCCAGTCTCATTAAGAAAGCCACAAAGTATCATAGTCACTAATTTTAGCCTCTAATGGACACAGCATGACAGCATAGCCTGAACCAACTGATTATATTTGTTTTCATGTTTTATAAATTCAAAACTATCAATCTGTGGCTGCTAAGAGCAGTGTGTAAGGAATAGTACACTGTAAAAATAAAGCAACCGCTTTTGGCATTTACTTAATTATATATAGTTACTTTAACACAATTGTTATATGTCCTACCCTGCTAACATCAAACAATTGTGTTAAAGTAATTAACTATGATAAAGTAAATGCCAAAAAAAGGTTGCATTATTTTTTTCAGTGTAATTATCTTAAAAACATTGTAGAGAGTCTCGATGTTTGCTTATATTTAGAACAATTTAAGGAATGGGAAAGTAATCTATCATGTCCTTCACTTTATATATAAATTTCATGAATCCTGTCAAAATAAAAGTTTCATTATGCATCTAACAAGACCTGCTCTGTTCTCTCATGCCATAAAACCATGAGATTACATCTGATTACTATCTGGGGCCCATATTCTGTATGTTCAGAGCTGTAGCCTGAGGCCATGCATGCCTGTGTGGTCCCTGGATGCCCTCTGGTTTGGGATCAAGGGTGGGGGGGCAGTGGGATTTCATCAACTCATAATCATCTACCTGGAGTCCTGCCATTTTACTGGGAACCCTGGTGTTTGATCAACCCCACCCTTATGTCCACACAGAGAGAATTGTCTTCATTTATCCTACTGTTTCAGCAATCCCTTAGCAAAAAGTAGTTTATTAAAGTATACTAAAAGTGCACAAATTTCATACTCAAAATCAGGCAGTGCAGTTTACTTATTATAAACTATATTTCATATACTTAACAATAGTATTGTCAAGTGTACTTGACAATACTATTGTTTACTAAAGTATACTTTAAGTATACTTTAGTAAACTTGAAAATGTCCCAATTTAGTTCGAAGAAGTACTTTAGTAATACTTCAAGTACACTAAAAGTACATTGTTCAGGATACTTTATAAACTTATACTTATACTTAGGTGTTCTTAATAGAATTTACTTCAAGTATGCTACTTTTTGCTAAGGGATACTTGGTCGTATGGCAGGAAAGTGTGCATTAAATCACCTAAAATACATTATTTATAAGGGGATTTCGACTCACTTTATGTCCACTGGCACTGACTGAAAAAAAGTAAACAATTGACATATTTTTTTTTTAAATAACATGGATAAACAATGTGATCTAACAATGTAACTGAAGATTTAAGCATTATTATGTTTAACAGTCGTGTAAGAATCGAAAAGTCCAAATGTAGCCATAAAAGAATAAAAGCTTTTGCTGGTTACCTTCAGGTGCGGGGTTTTGGAGAGCAGAGGGGCGCAGGAGCGAGCAAACCATCATCATCCATGTTAACATGTGGATATCCATCACAAAAGCTCTGAATTTCTCCCACTGGAGTCAAATGTATGGCAGATCCTATGGTTTCCAGGCTCAATCCTACATTAACCGCAGCGCAGAGGACCACACTCCCTGTCAGTAAATCACTGCAGGGCGCATATTTCACATGAGTCACATCCAGCCAGACTTTCCATTTATCTTCTTATTTCTTATCCGCTGAGAAGGATCAGCCAGGGAGGTTCAATTGAATAATTCAGACCCTGCGTGTGCGCAAAAAGTTTGGACCCAAATCTCCTTCTGTCTCTCTCTCTGTCTTTCTTGCTCAAGACGCAAAGTGCAGCAGAGCCTGGTGAGCTCAGCGCAAGATCCCCGGAAATGATTTTCAAAATAAAACACATACCTGTTGCACAACAAAATGTCTTTTCCTGCCAGAGGTGGGTAGAGTACCCTACATTTTATTTCCTGTATGAGTAGCACTACTTATAATACTAGTAAGGGTTAGAAATACATTGAAAAAATTGTTTTATATCCTACTCTGCTAACCTCAAACAATTGCATTAAAGTAATTAAATATGATTAAGTAAATGCCAAAAGCGGTTGCATTTTTTTGTGTGTGTTGAAATGACCAGAGGTGTGAAGTATCAAAGTACAAATACTTCGTTACTGTATTTAAGTACACTTTTTAGGTATCTATACTTTACTCCATTACTTATTTTTCTTCCTACTGACTTCTACTCATTACATTTTCACACAAGTATCTGTACTTTCAAATTTTTAAAACAATCTTTAATCGTTACACTTGGCTTCAGTTCAGCATCCATCATTAGGATGTTCAGAAGAACATAAATATAAAAGTACCCACGCAGGGACGTGGCTAGACCTATTTTAGGGTGGCTGAAGTCATCCCTTCGTTGGTATTAGCCACCCCATAATTATTTTTCGATTTTTATTGTTATTTTTTTATTTATTGATTTTTTTTCCATATAACCCCAAACAATTGCAGTAAAGCACTGAAAACGAGCCACCAAGAAGGCAAGTTAATCTGAAGATAAGTTCCTGTTAGTTTATTTACAAACACAATTATGTATACAATTATTAATATCGTTAGGATGTTATTCATTTCCTTTATTGTAGCTCAGCGTCCAGCGTCCACGTCGCGTGGTACCACGACCCATCAACTGGACCACGCTTAGCTGTGCAGTGCAACAAGCAGCCTTTGTACTGAATCTCCACGATGCGAAGACTTGATTGGGAAGAGGAATTTATAGTTCGTGCGAATACATACGTTGAAGTGAGTTTTGATGTCAGCGGTTTACATTTTCTTCACTTTACCTGGAGTGAGGAAAGAGACAATATAGGCCTAATAGCTTGTCTGATTCAGTAGGAATTACGTTACCATGGTGAACAAAGTCAGTGGTGTGGGAAAACACGATGTTGTTGTAGCCTACTAGCATCATTATAATAGTTTTGTCACAGGAGCAGTGATGGGCAGTAAGCGCCGCTACATGTAGCGAAGCTATTAGTTTAACTACATTTTCAAGTGAAAGCTTGACGCTACGCGTCGGCTGCACATTTATCAAGTAACTTTCCTGTAGCGGCGTTATTGTTTTGAATCAAGTAAGCGGCGTAAGCGTCCACTAGCAGCTACAAAATCCAGGAAGCAAAACAGAAGAAATGAAACCAGGTTTTCTATTTTAAACAACAATCAACCACAAAACTACTGTAAATAGCAGTTTCAGCTGGCGGCTTTATTATAAGTGGCGTAGTAGCACAGGCACCCTCCGTAGGGTTAAACAAGCACCTTTTCGAGGCTGTGGATCAGTTCTATTGGCTGGAAGGTTGCTGAGCAGCGATCCAACTGCAGTCTGAGAGAGCGAAAACAAATCCATCAAGCAGGCGTAACTAGAGACCGATGCAGAGCGCTTTGGTTTGTGCTTGAGAAAAGAGATGCGGCAAGCTTAAGCACGAGGAAAAAATATCTGTGATAATATAGAAAATATCTGTTTAAATCTGAGGAGAAACAAAAGATTTTTGAGAGAAGAAAATATTTATTTGAGAGAGAGCATGTTTTGAAGTAATGAGCATTATAAGTTTTGAGTGCAAGAAGATGAAATTCTTTTCTCTAATTGAAGTTATGTGCTCTTGCATTATGGCAGGATAATTCTCCCATATCTATGTGCCACTAAGATACTCTCTAATTAGAGAGCAGTAATGAAACTTCGATATTGACTGTATTTTCATGGCCCTAGATTTACCTGACAGGATGTTTACATAAATCTGTTTTAGGCTGTGCACAGATAAGATTTTTATGAGAGGAACAGCTCTACAAGTATATAAAATAAATAAATAAATGCTCAATAGAATAAATAAATAAGCATTCAATTAATTGCCTCCAAAAATACAATGAATAAATATGTAGGTAGAAATTAAATTATATGGTGAGTCATATATATATATATGTATCTCTTAATTAGCTTCTTTATTTTTCACCTTCTTTTGTAAAACAGTTTTGTTTGTTACTTGAATCAACTGTTTAATTGAGGTCTTTTGTAGGGTTTGTTTTCCCTAGAGATGTCCATTGAATACAAACTCTTAGCCATGTCTCGATGTGTAGGAACACTACACAGTACCTTTAATTTGGTTCTAATAACAGCAGATTGTTTTACTAGTTTGTCTACTAGTAATTACTTTTTAGTTTTTTATTTTAATATGCTGATCATAAAACAATGTTTACACTGTGTTATGCCATTGGCTGATCTTTAATAAATATTTTAACCAGTGTATCAGACTCATGCATGGCACCTACCATTTACTCTTTGTAATTTAGCACATTTTAACTGGTGTAGTTTAGTTGGTGAAGTAGCATTAGTGAGGGAAGTGTTTCCCAGGTATGTTGCTCTTAAAATAATGAATTTATAGACAGCGCCTTAGAAAGTGCACTGAAAAAATTTCGTAGCGCGCGCTGCGCGCGCGCAATATCTTACCTAGGGGCTAAGCCACCCATGTCTCTCAAACCTAGTGACGGCCCTGTACCCACGGCTTTCCTGAGCAACACACATTTCCCACCCTGTGTCAGCGGTACTTTCCTGTCTCTGCTGAACAGCATCCTGTCTGTGGCTCCTCTCCTTTAAGCAGCAATTGGCATTTCTGAAGGTTCCTAAATTTGGGATTATCCTTTTTGTTTTTTTAAATCCTGCTGGAAACTATTGCTCCTAATCTGGGAATCTAAGATTTGTCTCCCTTGGACAGAGGTGTCCAAGTAACAAAGTACAAATACTTTATTCCTATATTCACCTTACAATTTTAAAACAAAAGCGTTACTTGTTACTCTTGGCTTCAGTTTAATGTCTATATGTGCGCCAACCAATGCAGATCATTGGCACCATCCACATCTGAGTGAAAACTAGTGTAATTGGATGAAGTCGTATAAGCATGAAACACTCATTGGTTGAGCTAAAGGGAAATCATCAGAAGCAAGCAGGTGTTCTTCAAACTCCAAGCGTGAATTGTCTATGCCATGCTACAATACTCCGGATTCAGAAAAAGATTTTGAAATTTCTGAAAGGTTGGACACAGGCGAGAGCGTATCGGGTGATGGAGACCAACAAGACCTCCCTCACAGAGGCGTAGCCATAAAATTAATATAAGGGCGGCCAGGCAATAACCAATGTACGTTTAGGCGTGGCCAAAAATGGATATGTGCCAGAACCTCAGGGTTAAGCTATACTGTTCCAACAGGAAAATTAATGAGCAAAACATCCATATGTTCTAAATGAAGACAAACTATCCTTTGCTACAGCCTTTGCTAACAAATAGATGCATATATAGTGGATACAATTCTTTCAGGTTTATGTTCTGGTTCAAACATATTTTCAATTGTCATTACTTATTTTTATCATCATTCTGCAAAAAAAATATCTTTAAAAGTAAAAATATCTACATAAATTGATCATTTAATAGGTTTTTATTAAAATAGTTATGATTTCATTAAAGACTCCTAGATGACTCGCAGAGACATAATCTTCTCTTTACCCGATATAACACAAAATCTAGTTCTGAAAAGAGCATGAATTCTCAACTTTTCTTTAATTTCAGTAAATTTATGTGCATAATTAACCACAGCGTTTTTGTTGTCAAGTAAATGTTAATATGTTGAAAAATAAAATGGTTTGAATATTTCACTTGAGAGTACTACTGCTGTCACTGTCTGTATTAGATTGAAAAAGTGGCAGGGGGGGCGCCAGGGGTGGCCAATGATTGGCTTAGGGTGGCCATCCAGTGTGACCCCTGCAATCGTTCTTCAGATTGCCAAGGCACCATTACCTCAGGATTGATGAAGAGTTGTTTTAGGTTAGCAAACTTGTCCTATCTGGCTGTGTTAGAATTAAGATGGACCAAGAGCCACAACTATTCATTGAACTTTCTAAGGCTCATGTGAAATGTTCATCCATGAATCTGGTTGATTACTCTATAGATCTTAACTGTGGAAGCAGGCTAACTTTAAGGTGATGACCATCCAACTCTAAAGGCATAATAAAGCTCTTCACTAAGGACGAATTGTCAAAATACTACAGGAAACACGCAACAACCTGACCAGGAATTTCAAGAAGAGTGTGACTGCTGTAATGGGCATGAAGATTTTAAAACTGGCCTTTTATATTATATATTGTTCTTAATGATATAATTTAAATGTCTTGCTCAGCTTTTAACTTTTATGTCTTACTGTGGATTTTTATGAGTGGATTTTTTTATGGTCTGAAAAACTCACTCAAATATATATATTTAGTCAAACCAGTTATTGCAGCAATGCATTTACAGCCTAAAAAGATGATCAAGTGATCCAGAATGCTGCTGCAGGCATCCTCACTAAGAGTAAGAAAATAGACCAAATCACCTCAGTTCTGAGGCCCTTTGGTCCTTTGCTCCCTGTACCTCAGGAAATGGTCTTAAAAAAATATTTGTCTCTAAATCTCCAAATGGGGATCAGATGGGAAAAATTGTCTAAGTTATTTCAACGACTTGCTGTCAGACAACCAACCACCCAGACTTCTAGCTTTAGTCTACTCTGCAAACCCACAATGAGAACCAAAAATGTTTAAGCTTAATCTTTACTCTCAAACATTTCTGTGCAGATGCCGTCTTCAATTCAGCATGGATGTTTCCACAGACCAATCCAACCCTCGATCGATTTCACAAGACATGGTTGTTGCTGGTGTTCTAATCAATATTATCCAAAACCTGCATCCTCTAAATCTGTAGGAGACAAACTCTGAAGCAGACCTAAGGGTCCATATTATGAAACATTCACATTATAAAGATTTTCTATTGGTCTTATTTGCCCCGAAGCCTTGTTCGAGGTCCTCAAAATAAAGAAAACAATATTTAATCTCTTTCACTGCTTTTATCTAAATCTTAGCTAATGTGTGCTCAAAATGGTCTCTTGAAATTAGAAATCGTTTCTTAATTTTTCAAATGTTCTGTGGGTTTCTCAACCATGGTAGAACACTCACATATAATCCAGTCCTTATGTCACAGTCCCTCCAAGCTGTTAGAGCTTAATGGGTGGCAGGAAGTTGCTTTGACTCAGAGTTTTCAATTTTTAAACAACAGAATGGTACCAGAGTCGACTCAAGACTTTCTGTATTGGATCCCAAGACCCCATTAATTAAGGACCCCAAGTTGGGGAATGACCCCAACTTTGGGGGCTATTGCTTTAACCTACAACCTTGCTCACAGGGCAGGATGTTAATATAACATTTGCTTTGACTAAAATCAGCTATAATATAAATCACAGGATTTTTACTATACATTTTTTGGTGTTTTTTTAGACTGCAAGTGTAAAAAATAAAAAAATATAGAAAAATATAATTTATAATACTCAATGGGGAGAAAAAAACAAAACAAAAGAAAACAAAAACTATTACTTATGGGCTGAATGTGAAGAGCAATGAGGCTTTATTTTGAAAATAGGATGATTTCAACTTTCTGCTAGTTTCCTTTACTTGACAAGTGAGGGTTGCTTGAGGAGCTTCTCCCTACTCTCCTCTTTCCCCAGTCTCCCCAGTAACTCAGAATAGTAAATAGGTTCACCAACCAGGCGACAACCCTGTCATTCTTAACCAGAATTATCTTTAGTTCCTCACCACACAGTCAGCAGCCACAAAAATGTGGTGGTGGTCAAGAAGTAATGCCTTTTAAATATTTACAAGATGAATGTAAATTTGGGATTGATTTTCAAAATTTAAAAAAAAAATCATATGATTTAATTGTTTATCTGTTTGTTTAGAAATTCTCCTCATAGCTGCGAAAAGAACTATTTAAGTTCTATTTGAATAAAATCTGTTTTCTTTTTACAGACACAAAGAGAAGGTTATGCACAAAGATGTAATTTTCTTACCTTTCTGCACCACTTTTTTTTTAACATGGCATACATAATTTTGCTTATATTACGAATCACATACATTTAATGTGATGAATTCTATTTTGCATATTTGAAGCCAGTCAGCCTAATATGCAGGTTATTAAAATTTAACTTCAAGTGTTGACTGCTGGTGACCTATTCTGGTACAGTTATGGCTCATCTTCAGCTTATCTATCTTTATAAAAGTTCCAGAAAGGCTCGGGGTTAGGAGACTTTTCTGGCCAAATGTTGAAAAACTGTTTTGTTGTTATGTTTTTACTTTTTAACAACTTAATTATCACTTTAGCAATGTGATGCTGTGCTTCACCAACAGTTAAATTGTCACCAGGCTGTGCAATAATTAATGAAAGCAATTTCTCCTTATTTTAATCACCTTTCCTATTAAAGGGAGAATTCTTGGAAGAACTGTGAGATATGAAATTATGCTGTGATGCTATAATAGTGCAATAACTAATGTGCAGCCACTATTTAATACCCTGTGCAATAACCTGCCTATATGTAATACCTAGTGCACTAACTATATGTATAAATACTTATTCATTAGTGTTGGACATACTGATACCAGTATCAGGCAGGGGCCCCTATCGAGCACTGAAATGGTTGTATCGGTATCGTGAGTACCAACAAATAGGGCACCGATACCATTTTGAGAGCCAAAAGTTTATTCAACTATTGTCAACCATTCCAGGTAGGCAATAAAAGTTCTACTGGATTCACTTTGTATTAGTTTTTCCTGCTTCACAAAGGTAGGCAGCAGCTTGACAAAGCCGTGATGGTAATTATTTTACATCCAAGTAGTATGCAGTTCTTCATATATACACACACACATCAATTTCAAACAAACCTATCGGTATGGTATCGGTATCGGCCAATACCGCACATCCAGGTATCGGGTATCGGTATTGGGGCCAAAAAATGGCATCGGCGCAACACTAATACCTTGTGCAATAACCCTGAGCAATAATCCTGTTAAAGAAGAGACTTCAGCTGTGGATGCACTGTATATGCTGAATATACCCCATGCACCTTTTCCTCCTTTTGGCAGCTCCTTTTGAGCTGAGGTGACAAGTAAATTTCTCCACTGTGAGATCCATAGAGTCTATTAATCAATAATGGTGCAAAGATATGTGACTGCATATATATCTAGAAGATATGTACCGTTAATTAAAAATATTTCAGATTTATCTGTGGACTACTAATTAGATTAAAACATATTTATCAGCCTCAAATTCTTTATGCTTGTCTCATATTATCATAGGCCTAAAAGGGTGAAAAAGCAGTGGAAATGGGTTTCTTTTCTAAATGTGCATCTTATAAATCTGCTCTATAATCTGAATAAAATAAAGAATTAGATGAAGCCACAAAGTTATCAAAACACAACATTAGTGTCACCCGTGACATTTTGGCTAAACACTCATCAAGAAAGAAGCAAACAAAAACCACAAAGATATAAACAGTTTTGACATTTAAGAGAAAGTTTTGGTGGGAAGAGTACACTTCTGTGGAGGGAAATGAAAACACACATGAAGTCTTATTTTACAACCAGCATCTTGATGGAAATATCCCTATGCATCCAGTCAGGATGATTCAATATGGAAACTATTATTACTGTTTGTTTTAGTGTCTGTGGGTGGGGGTGGTTGGGCTTGCACATAAACAAAAAGTTTGTAGGAAGAGATAAATAGTTGGAAGAGGATGTAAGAATCCATGTGGGACGAGACCGAGTCTGGACTCCTCTCTGATGCTTCCTATTGAAATCCTCCCATTAATCCTGTGAGACAGTAAACACACCCTGGGCGAATACGAAGAGCTTGTAACAAACAGAGGAGCACACTCAGTGATTTGGTAGCTTTGTTTGGGCTATGTTTTATTCCAATCATCCACTGTGGGATAACGCGGGAGACAAGTACAAGCATGTAATTATAGTTGCTGCTGGTGACTCACCCTTTGTTCAGATTTGTGCTTACAAAGGAGGGATGTTTGTTGCCCAATAAAATGCATCATGTGCAGTCATTTGAAGTTTTATTTTAAAACTAAATAGTACAAATTAAATCTCCCAAAAGCTCCCTGCTCTGTTAGGGTCTATTCACACCCTGCTGCTAATGGACAGTGGGAACGCAACAGCAATTATTCTGTACTTTTTTTTTTTTTTTTTGGCAGATGATTAAACTTTTAATATGTTTTATTTTCATTCTGCTAGAGCACATATTTCCAGTGTTAGATATTTCTACATGTTTGATTTCTCTTTCTGATTTTGTGCCCACAGAGGATATACAGCCCATCAGAGAACCAACATTTCAATGCCTTCAAACATCTTATGGTGCCTCGACAAAACATTTATGCAGCTGTGTGATGTTTTCACTGTAAAAACATTGTGTCTTAATGAAATATGATGAGACAAACAACAACAAGAGACAGAACATAATTAAAGTAGGACGAAAAGCACACCATGCTTTATATGATTTCTGAAATAAAAAGTGAAGCATGTTTATATACCAACTTCTCATCTGGACACCTGTGTAGCATAAAAGGTAGATTGAAGGATTAAATGAAGAATAATAGAGAATAGAAACTGGTATCAAGGTACGGCACAAAAGACACAAACTGCTTAGATGTGGCAGAAAGCAAGTGCTGGCTATAAGATAAACACAGAGGAACAGGAGGATGGGATCTACTACTAAGCCAGTGTCTCTGGCTGAGGGAGAATAATTAACAGGTAAAAACACAAAGAAACTAACAAATGAGACCCAGTAACATAAACACTTTCTTTGTACATACATCAACTAGTGATGCAACCTGGACACATCATCAGTGATATTACCTGGTATCATAGAGTGTTTCGGGTCTTTCAAACATCATACACTCTCCTCCAGGCGACCCAGCCGGGGTTGATCAGACCCCAGCTTGTGTCCAGGTAGCGCTACCCTACCCACGGATCTCCTCTCCTGATCCACAACCACCGCGAGGCAACCTCTGCTGCCTCTGTGGCCTCCTTGATGGCCCTTCGCTTGCTGGCCCCTGTGATGCCCAGCATGCTGTACACCCTGCAGAGGGACTGGCCAGCAAACCCTCTGCATCCCACCTCAATGGGCTCGCACCTTGCTCGCCACCCATTGAGCCGACACTGCTCCACCAGATCGCTGTACTTAGCCCTCTTTCTCTCGTTGGCCTCCTCGATGCGGTCTTCCCAAGGGACCGTGAGCTCCAGAAGCACAACCTGCTTCAATGATGCTGAGGTCAGCACCACGTCTGGCCTTAGTGATGTTATGGCCACATTTTCTGGGAACTTCAGTTGTTTCCCCAAGTCTGCCATCAGCTCCCAATCCTGTGCCATTTTGAGCAGGCCAGAGGAAGAGACCCTGGCAACAGCTGGTGGTCCTTCTCCAGCTCTGATGAAGGAGATAGCCTCTTCTTCGCTGGGCGGAGGCGCTTGCAGTGGGCTATTCCACTGCAGATGGAGTTCGCTATGGCCTTCAAGACCTGGTCATGATGCCAGCGATAGTGCCCCTCACTCATGCTCCTCGGACAGCAGCTCAAGATGTGCTCCAGGGTCCCTCTCTTCTGGCACAGGGCACACGCTCCCACACTCCACCTCTCCCCCCAACAACAGAACAGGTTTAGGACGTGGTTTCAAGGCACATACGCCAAGCCATGCCAGCGCTCGGATCAGGGAATTTTATATGGCCAGTCGGCTTCCACAGCTCAGTCCACGCGGACTTTGCGCCTCTGCTGCTTGCCCCATCATCAAGGCCCAGGCTCCCCTTCTGCTCGTTCCATCACGCTCCAGGTGTTCCCTGGTTCCTGCCTATCTGCTTGATATCCTTCCCCGGAAGCGTTTCTTCCTTCCTTCCTCCTGCCTTCCTCTCGCCATGTCGTGTTGTGCAGCTGCTGGGCCAAGTGTTTGTCCCCACCAGCCGCAGCCGTATTCTGCCACAAAGTCCTGTCGTCCACCCCTGCGTCATCTGCAGTTCCGTGGAGGCAGACTTTTGGTCACATGACTCTGCCGCACCGTTGGCTCGCCCATCCCCAGGCGAGCCAGCATTCTTCTATAGCAGGATATGCTGCTCAGGCCTCGCTGTACACCCAGCCACTCCGCAGGAACCTGCTGACCTCCTTTCAAAGCCCTCAACCGTGAGATTGGGACCCACACACGCGAGGGGCCAGAGAATCCCTTGGAAGGATGCCATGTTGGTACACCCAGGCCTTAAACCTTGCCAGGTAGACCTGATTTGTCCAATCGTAGCTAGCCGCTTCCAGATCTTGATTGGTCGTGTGTTGATGGCTGCTGTGTCCCCTCAGGGGCTGCAGTTGAAAACTTTCCCCAGACTCTTCTTTCACTGGCTTATCGTGGATGGATGGATCATATCTGGGTGCCGCACCAGTGTAAAGATGAACTTGTTGGTGACTTTTCCTCTTTTAGCACAAGGGATCTCGGGATGAAGGCTTAAAGGCTCAACGCGCGGCCCAGGTGGTCAAGTTCTTCCAGCCCCCTTCAAGCATCCACCTGCTCCCCTGGGACATTTTGATGCTGTCATGGCTCAAGTCATCCAGCGAAGGCCCCTGATGGGCGCCGCCTGGACTTCACCTCTCAGGACTTGGTTAGCCCTCTGCACTCCCGAACCTCGTGACCGCCAGCATGTTCATAGCATAGTGATGATTCCCTCCAGCCAGTTAGCCCCATGTTGGCGGGATCCAAGTGCAACCCCCTCAGACTGAACCTGTTATAATAGTCCAGAATGAGGTCTCTTGGACTTAGCTGGGACATGGTGGCGGCACAATGTCCGCTCGGCGAGCTTGCCAGGTATGGATCCATATCGCGTTCGCAAGGTCAGCCACAGCGACTAAGTCTCCTTGCTCTCCCTGGCTTCCCTGATCAGCTGAGTGACCACGCCATTGTGCTCAGACACCCTGGTATCTTTGGGATCCACTCCCTTCTGGACGAGGTAATACGTCTTGGGAAGTTCCTGAGGAGGAGTGGTCAGTTAGGCATGCCTGCAATGCTGAAGAATAATTTCCTTCAACACTGAGCAGGAAGATGGTTCTAAACTGATCTATGTTTGTAGACCCTTCCTCGCCGGAATCCATACACCTTCTGCAAATCGCCACTGCTCGGCATCGCTTTCCCTCCTCCAGATTGCCTTCAAAATCCTCCAGAGCCTGTGGGTAGCTTTGGGCAGTTCTTGTACTGCTGTAAGGTACCCCACTTCGGTCGGGGCTGAGTTGATCTTGCCTTTTTGACTACCTCCTGGATTTCCTTCCAGCTGGGCTCCCTCCCATCAGTCCACTGTTGGTGCTGAGAATTGGGTCAATCCGGGGCTAGCAGTCTCCCATGTCTTGCTCCTGGATGCATCTCCATAGGTTGCAGCCAGGTGATGGTCGACCTCTGCTTTGGAACAGGTAAGTTGACCACTGCGTTTCTGCCCCAGCAGCTGCCTCGTAAACCCAAACGGGTTTGCTAGAAAGGCAGCACGCTTCCTGGCTCTTTCCTTCCTTCTTCTCCTATGCCACTCAGCCCTCCTCAAAGTCAGGAGCTTCTTTCGAAGTATGTTGCGCAGCTCTGAGAGGTCCCTCTCCTCCTCTCTTGCCTGCCTGAACTGCCGCCTCAGGACCCTCAGCTCCCTTCCTGAGCCGGTGGACCTCAAAAGCTCGACTACTCTTCATGTAGTGTGAAGTGTCTCCCTGCTTCTCCTCCAGGTGCCACATCCCTTAGCTCCTGGGTGCTGATGCGATGATGGTGGTCATGGTCTGGAGACGCCGATCGACTTCCCCCTTGGCTGTTGCTTCTAAGATGGAGTTGGTGACCTCATCAAACTGGCGCCACTCATACTCCCTATCAGCTCTGGGCCATCTAACCCGACGATGTTCTGGTGGTCTGTGTGGGTTTGGGGCTTGTACCACTTGGAGGTTCTGGGCACTATGGTTTGGCTCCAGGCCTAGCTCCTCCTGTGTCTCACCAGGGGGGATCCCTGCGCGCTGTGACACTTGCTCCGTAACATAAACACTAAGAACTACAAAAGAAAACAAACTAAAAAGGAAAAAAACAACATGACAAAATTAACAGAGGGAAATTAGCTTGTATCAAAAGGCAAATAGCACAAATAACAGCATATGGCAAGAACTATAAAGCATCATAATTAATTACAAAAGTACCTGATCAGGACATATCAAAAGTCAGATGTAGGAGTGAATTCAATGAGGGCATGCCAGACATAGGAACACAGGAAGGCTGGTGGTGCCCACCAGAACTGGAGGGATCCTCATACCGACAAGGAAGAGACATTCTGGTGGGGAATAACTGAGGGAGGCATGTATAAATAGGCAGAGTAACAGCTGGGAGAAAGAAGGGTAATGGGCGATATGCCCTACTCTAATACTTCATTATTTTTAGCCAGCTCCTTCCCTGTCTTTCAGTGCTAGTTAAACTGATTAATCCAGGTGTGTCTAGCCATTCTCATCATGGCTACTGAGGTCACAGTAGCCATGATGAGGCAGGTGCACCTTCTCACTAATTAGCACAAGCAGCCAGCCTGGCTAAAATCAACTAAATAGACAGGATACATGACAGAGAATCATCCAGGGGACCAGTCGTAGCACCAGAAGAGATGCAGAGTTCAACATTTCAGATGACAAGTACTTGTGCCCTCCACAATCTAGCCCCTATGAAAGAATGGAAGAAGAGAGTCATTGGAAGATAACTTTAAAAAAACATACCATGAGAGGATAGGGCTCAGAGCAAATATGAGACAGAAGATCCTCTGGAGAGATAATATTCAAACTCAACTTCTTGGCCTTCATGCAAAAAGCTATTAGCAGTAGAAAACTGACATCACCCTGAACAAACCCTTCCCACTCTGAAGGCACCATGTTGTAGGAAGCCTTTTCTTTAGCGGGTATAGAACATTTGTTAAGATTTTTGGATTTGTTTGAGGAATTTCCCTAAATACAGAGCAGTCCTGGAAGAAAAGCTGTTAAAGAGGGAAAAAAAGGACAGAAGTTGAAGTAGAGGTTAATCTTCCAGTTAGACAAAGACCTCAAACCTCAAACCAAAACCAGATTGGAATAGTTTAGAACACATGTATGTGTTTGAATGGCCATGTCAAAGTCTGGACTAAGGTCCAAATCAGAGACTTTGCTGAGACAAAAACACAAAATACAAAAAAATAACATATTTTTATGGAAACTTTCCAACTAATCTAACTCGGCTTGGGTTATTTTGCAAAGAAAATGCAAGAAGAGGTAGCGACATATCTAAAAAGACGATCAGTAAATGGTGTTTCTACACCTGGGAGCTAAAAAAACAAACAAAAAGACAACCAAAGCTAATCAGGTCCTCCGGGTATTTCCAGGTGGGAGCTGAACACAAATAGTGCCCAGAAATCCTTAAAATTGATTCGAAAGTTTTCCTTCACACCACCCCGCTTATGTTGGTCTACTTATATAAAATCCTACTAAAACAGTTTGATGTTGTTTTGTAACAAAATGTGGAAAAGTTCAGGGGTGTGAATACTTTCACAAGGAACACAAGGTTTCATGTTCCTCCCCGCCATTAGCTGTGCAACAACTGACCGACCTGCTGCAAAGAGCTGAACCGTAGCTCCTCATGTTATCATTTGACACAGTGCTGAAATCCACAGACATTTCCAGCTGTTTCCACCAGGCACAGCCCCATGTCAGCGAGATGTCTCCACTGTCACGAAAACTAAGAGGGATTATGCAACCGAGCGGTGATCTGCTGCAGCTCATTTCTGCAAAGATGGAAACTCTTAAATGAGTGGAGAAACAAAACTTGAGTGGAAAAAAAACAAAAACTGGGAGGGAAAGGAAGGAGAGGCAGATTCAATTGTCCCTGGAGAAATTTAAGAGTTTACAGTATAAATCATGACATTTGGGATGGAATAACATGGACATTGAAAATAAAACACACCCTTTAGATGAAATAAACAGTAAAAGAGTCTTATACCAAGTAGCTCGATTTATGGCCTGTTATACAAGCTCTTGTAACTTCGGCCCATAATGAAGAAACCCAGCAGTAATTAAGCCAATTTAAACTTTGGCTGGTAAGTGGAATGCCACTGTTGGTAAAAAGGGAGCAGTTTTAGAACTTTAACATGCCACTGTTTTGTTCCTTCCTGCCAGCCTATGGTATGTATGGGTGTTAATTTTTTTTCTGTATATATTGAAATGTTCACTATCAATGACTGAGATTTTATGTTATGGATCAGCACAGAGCAATGCATGAAGAACATGTGAAGAAAAAAAAATTATCCACGATTTCCTTTTAAATTAAAAACTGTGATGCGCAGCATACATTTGTATCCCAGACTGTTTTATTCTTATTTACCTGCCTTTGCCTTAAGAAATCTCCTCACTGGTGAATTTGGTCCATTTTTATGGATTGAAAATGTTATAATCGGGGTCTTGGTTCCATGAAGGTAAAGCTGAACAGCATCAGCTTTAGCCCTGGAGAAGCTGCAGGATTCAACAGCTCCGGTGGAAAATATTTTTTATAAGAAGAAGTGACAAGATAAAGCATAAATATTACCAACTGGAGTTTGCCACGGACGATGAAAGGTGAGGCAAGTTTATTTGTATGGTATCTTTCGTATTTAGTATAATAAAAAAAAAAGGCTTTTCAGGAAAAACACAAAAAATGTGATTAAAAAACTCTTGACATACCAGAAATGCAAACTCAGGCATTAAAGAAGACACATCAAAGATGTAGAAGGGATTTTATGGTCAGATGAGATCCATGAGCTATTTCCTGTATCATGCAAAACCAGAAGAAAGCTAACACTGTCTCACCTTGATCATCGAGCATGAGTATCAATGTTCTTTTTCCTAAGCAGAGACAAAAGAGCTGGTGAGAGTAAATGAGGATATGGATGAAGATAAATATAAGGAGATCCTGAAAAGAAACCTGTTATCGACCGTCTGTTTGTGTTTGGTTGTGACACCATCCTGGAAAGAAATATCAGCTGTGCTGCTGCTATCAACACCTTTGTTTATAGATGCTGGAGCTTTGTCTGTTTTTCAGTGTAGTCCTGTTTCTCTAACTGTGACTGGCTGGATGTGCTCTCTTCATCCTCTGACATGGGAGCTGGCTTCGGAGCTTCGTCTGCCCTGGCTCGTGTGTTTCCTGGGAGGGGGCCTTTCACTTGACAGTTGCCTTTGTATTTCTGCTTCTGTCTCCTTGGAACCCCTGAAGTTGCGGCCTCAGCAGATGGCCACTCACACTGAGCCTGGTTCTGCTGGAGGTTTATTCCTGTTGAAAGGGAGCTTTTCCTCTTCACTGTCGGTAAAAAGCATGCTTAGTGTGAGGGATTGCTCGAAGCCTATGAGTTACGATGCAATCAACTGAGCCTTTCCCTTAGGGATAGAAAACTCTTTGAATCAATCTGACTGTGTATGATCTGGTGAACTGTAAAGTACCTTCAGATGACGTGTTGTGAATTGGCGCTAAATAAATAAACTGAATTGAATTGAAAAGACTTTAAGGGTGAGGTGGATGTTCACCAGTGGGTCAAGAAACCAAAAACTGTAACTGAGTTAGAGTAGCATTTATCATCATATTTTTACTAAAGTAAGAGTAAAAAAGTATTTGGTAAAAAGGCTACTCGTGTACTGAATAACTGATCAAGTTACTACCTATGATTGTTTAAATTGAATATTTTACAAAATGATGTAAAATGTAACTAAATGTTAAATAATATGTAAATTCGGTTGTTTAAAAAAAAATAGATAGAAATAAACATATAACATAGAGTAATTACAAAATAAAAGATTTTAGGTAGGATGAACACTTCAAAATGTTACATAGTATGTAAGTGATACGTATGAATTTATGAAGTTTGGTACTGCTGATTAAGCTTATTATGTTATTTTCACCCAACCACCAAATGAGACGGCAGATAAATAACATTTAAAACAATAAGCCTTGAGTACAAAAATATTGTGTATCACTCAATGGCGAATAATTGTTTCAAACAAACTTGTTTTCATGAAGGGTAGTGATACTTTATCATATTTTTAGTGAAGTAAAATTAAAAAAGTACAATGCCAAAAATAAATTACTGCTAAAAGTCTTTTTTAAATTTTTTTATTACTCAGGATAAATGTAACTGAGTAAATGTACCTAGTTACTACCCACCTCCTGAGGTTCAACATTCAAATCAGAAAAATAAGTCCTAAACTTGTCACCAGCCATTATCCTAAAACTTAAATTGATCAAAAGCAAAACTAATGTGTCCCAAAGGTCACCAGTCAAAGTCCAGGGCTAAACTAAGCACATGATCTATGATAGAACTTTTGGAAATTGTTAATTAAAGACAGACCCTGGGTATTTGCAAAGTCAAGGAATAATGGGGTCTCCATGGCAATTTATTATTGTTCATTTGGTTTTGCATACATCTGGATTTTTATGATTATAGTAACAAAATACTATAAATGCTAATACTTTTATTTTGCATTACTATATTTTTGATCATAAAAAAATACTAGTAATAATAATTAGTAGCAAAATAGTGATAGAAAACATTGCATATATTTACCTAGTTTTAAAGACTGTTTATTTAAAGTGTAAATCTTAATTTACATTGGCTTGGGGAAATCTACTCTTGGATTTTACTGTTTTATTGTGTAGTTATGTCTTTTCTTTGTGCCAACAGGAATTTATTGCTTTTATGTATATCTGTTATATTATTTGTTTGCTGTTGTTCTTATACAATAGATTACTTTTTAAAAATTGGAAAGCTGTTGCATTTTTTTGGAACCAAAAATTAGAAACCAAATTCACACTCTTTACATTATGAAGAAGCATGGTGCTTCTTTTTTTATTACTGTTTGGCAGCTTTGGATGATATACTGTATACATATGGAATGATTTTAAATAGTGTTTGCAAGAGCTATGAGGAGCTTTTTGAAGGTGTGCAAATGCAGTTATAATCATCTCGAAGCTCAGGGCCCCCTGCAGTGGCAGTTCTCAAACCAAATGTACCAGGGGGCTGGGGGGGTCGGCCAGCGTGTTTTCAGTGGGGGCACAGAAAAGCATGAGGGCCAAATGATTCAAACATGGAGTTAGGAGAGCTGCATGAAATAAAATTTCTATTCTCAATTAGGTTTTATTCAAATAATATATGTCTTCCCAACTAAAAATATGTAGTTTTTGGTTGCCTTGAAAATGTTCTATTTAGATTTATTGATAAAATCAAAATAAAAATCCTTGTAGCTTTATAAATTGATCTAAAATATTGGAATAAAGCTATTGATTTGGAATTGGATTAGGTCAATATACATTCATAATTCAGGATTTTTACATATTTCTAACTTAATTTTAAGTTAAAATTACAGTTTTCTATAAAATCTAGAACTGAGAAACTTAAAAAAACGATTCAGCTGTAAAAACTTAGAGTATTTCTTTTTACATTGTTTAAAAAAAAATACTTTTAGCAGTATGAAAAGTTGGATCCTTATCTCAATAGCACTGAAGCTATTAGGAATATTGTTTTTAAATAATTAATAAAACAGAATTTTTAAAGAAAAAATGAAATAGATCCAAAGGACATATAAGTAAGTAAGTCTTCAAGCGCATATCATCATTAGAATTTCTTTTTCTATTATATCTTGGGTACAGGGGCCAGTGCTCAGGGGACAGGACAAGATTGTTACAGGGGCACTGGAGAACGTTGGCCCCTGTCTAGAACCTTCTATGGCCCTATGATGAAGCTTGATGCCTGTTTATGAACAGTTTTGAGGAAAAATCAGTGATTGGTTTTGGTGTCTGTATTGGTTAAACCAGTAGAGAAACATGCTTAAAACCTGCTCAGCAAGTCTTGTCAAATAAATCTCTCATTTTTCAGATTTTTTATCTTATTAGAAACAACCAAAAAGCATGTGTTATTTTTCCACCCACTTCTACATTTGTGTGCTTCTAAATTAAAAAGTCATTAAACTCCTAGAAAAAATAGACAGAAGTTTGTGTTTTGTAAATCTGTAACTAAATATTTAACAGTTCAAGGGTGTGAATTACTTTGTAAACCCTCTGTGAAAGCTCATGAGATTGATACTGTGATGAATGTGAAGAGAGAGTTTAGGCAGTAAAGAACAAGAAGTGCTGAAAGTGGGAGATGGGATGGGTAACTGAGCCAGATCCAAGTCACCCTGAACAGGAGCCAAGAAAGCCACACAGCTTACATATGGACCTTTCAAGCAAATGGAAACAGATTGAGTGGTGTGCTGTGCAGCTGGGGAGGAACCTTTTGCCTCTTACATGATGGGCCTGACACACATCCAGTGGAGCTAAAAATATAGACTGAGAGGGAAATCCCATCATTAGGATGTTCAGAAGAACATAAATACAAAAGTACCCACGGCTTTCCTGAGCAACACACATTTCCCACCCTGTTTCAGAGGTACTTTCCTGTCTCTGCTGAACAGCATCCTGTCTGTGGCTCCTCTCCTTTAAGCAACAATTGGCATTTCTGAAAGTTCCTAAATTTGGGATTATCCTTTTGTTTTTTAAAATCCTGCACAAACTATTGCTCCCTAATCTGGGAATTCCTTAAGACTCGTTTCCCTTGGACATGTAGGTGTCAAGAAACAAAGTACTAAATACTTCGTTACTGTACTTAAGTACACTTTTAGGTATCTATGGCCTTTACTCCATTACTTATTTTTTCTTCCCACTTCTGACTTCTACTCATTACATATTTTCGACAGAGTATCTTGTGGTTCTATTCCTTACATTTTAAAACCAAACGTTACTCGTTACTGCTCAGCTTTGGTTTAATGTTTTAAGTGTTTATTTCCATCATGTACTCCATCAATGCAGATCATTGGCTCCATCCACATCTGGTGAAAACTAGTGTAATTGGATGATGAGTCATATATAAGCAAACACTCATTGGTTAGATAAAGAGGAAATCATCATCAGAAGCAAAGGGGTGTTCTTCAAACTGTGAAGCCCGAATTGTTCATGCAATGCTACAATGTCAGATTTAGAAAAAGCTGTCGAATAATTTGAAAGGTCGGACACAGGTGAGAGCGTATTGGGAGATGGAGATTATCAAGACCTCACCTCATCCTTGGCCCCTACCTCAAAGTATTTTGAAATAGTTAGCGAAATTGAGCTTTCAAGTTCATATAATTGGCATCTGCTGTACTTTTTTTAAGGTTACTTGATACTTTTACACTTTAAGTGAAGTTTTTGTAGCACATGCTTTTTTCCTTTTACCCAGTGTCAAAAGTACACACATTTGTTACATAAGTGAAGTAAAGTATAGATACTGCAGGTTAGAAACACTATGGTAAAAGTTGAAGTATGAACTTGACCTCTTTACTCAAGTAAAAGTGAAAAGTATGTGCTCAAAAACTGCTCTTAAAGTATAAAAGTATAAAGTTACCTTTAAAAACAGCCAGATGCCACTATATGAATTGAAAGCTCAATTTTTCAAATATTTTGAAATATTTTTTGAGATCGGGCCAAGGATGAGGAGAGTCTTGTTGGTACTCCATCTCCATCTTCCGATACGGCATAGATGGCAGAGACAATTCACGTTTGCAGTTTGAAAACAACACACAGCCTGCTTTGATGATTTCCTTTAGCAAACCTGATGAGTGTTTGAGTTTATATGACTCATCAATTACAGTAGTTTTCACTAGATGTGGATGGCGCTATTGATCTGCATTGCATGGCAATGACGGGATGAATAAATATTTATAAACCATTAAACCGCCAAGAGTAATAAGTAATGTTTGTTTTAAAATGTAAGGTATAAAAAATACAGATACTCATGTGAAAATGAGTAGTAAAGTAAAATAATGGAGTAAAGATACCTAAAAGGTGTACTTAAGTACAGTATCTAAGTATTTGTACTTTGTAACTTGACACCTCTGCTTTTACTTGAGTAAAGAGGTCAAGTTGATACTTCAACTTTACCAGAGTGTTTTTTAAACTGCAGTATCTATACTTCTACTGAAGAAACAAATGTGTGTACTTTTCACACCACAGCCCTTGGAGGAATCTGTATCTCTGCTTTTTCTGAACAAACATGACAAGCTACATTCAGCAGGAACAAACGGTGCACTGAATATCTTTATAGAGTAAATAACAGCGTGAGTTTTAGCTCCTGTGTGCGTGCTCCGTATCTCGGAGCAGGGCTGCATACGGTCAGAGAAACCTCTGGTTAGAACATCTGTTTTGGAATATTCGACAGCCAGCGGCTCTCCACGCTGGCGACGCCAACACCCACAGTTTTCCACAGTAAATGTCGCAGGCCGCCTCTAGCTCTGCCAAGTTGGATCAATGGAGGTTTTCATTGTATAGCTCACTCTGTTCTACATGAGAGATCCACCCAAACAATGCAAGCATTGTCCTGCCGATTGGAAAAGAGGGTTTTATTTACAGATGGCGGATAAATGTTCTCATGTTTTTGGCTGTAAGCTAATCAGGGAAGGGAGGGAGTCGTTTCCTGAGATGGTTGAATAGAGGATGTCAGCCACTTCAGGTAAGGCAACATTACCCCTCAGGAATTATTAAGAAGCAGGCTGAAAGAGAAATTTATTAGTAGGTTTAACAAGCGAAAAGAGTCTGAATAAGGAGCCTCTAATGGGCCTGAGGGCCCCCAGAAGAGCTGGAAAACTTAAAGGAGAAGGATCGAGAGCTAAAAATGTGCTTTGTTGCATAAAGTTCAGCATACCATTCCTTTCAGAGCCTCGGCTGGCTTTATCTTCTCCCTTGTGTTGTGAAGGGCTTTTTTTTTTTCAGACCAGAGGCACAAACGCTCCAAAGAGCCTCGGACTGCCTGCTGTTGTAAACCAAAAAACACTGAAACTCCACTTATTCAGAAAACCACATGAGAAAGGTCAGCGGCTGTGACTCATCCGTGTCAGAGTCCATGGAGCTCTGGCTTCACTCAGGCAGCCTGTGGGAAGAAGGAAGAATGGATGCAGCAGCGATCCTCACACATATTCAAACCTAACGCTGTGAAATAAATCCTCTGACTGTTAATTTTGCATCGCATACATATTGTTACTTTCTCTTTTCCCCCACACATTTCTTTGAATGAGTTCACCAAAGTGCTTTGGCTTCGGCACACAGCAGCTGGCTATTCATTTCTCTCTTTCCTTTAGTGATTTCTCGCTTTTTTTTTTTCCAATCAATTTTCTTTCTCTTTAGCGCTCCCAGCTGCCTCTCCATGCTTAGTAACGGCCTGTACACAACGCAAACACACACAGCAAGATACTGACGAACGGCATCTACAGTCACCTTTTTTTCTTTTCTTTGCTGGTATGTCTGGAGGTTTAAAGAAAGCAAAGATGTGTTAATTACAAGCGCATCAGCAACAGAATCTGTTAGGGCAGGCTGGGATCAGGTAGGACCTGGCAACCCATCAAATAGGAAAATCTAAGCCCCTCTCTTGTATGTGCTTGTTCTGAGGGAGGGCATTAACTAAACAAGAACAAACACAAAGGCTTTGATGCACAGGATGTTTTGTTCTTTAGTCATAAAGCGCCATCCAAACTTATTCTGCAGAAGCAAAAAAAAAATGTAGAAAGAAAAAGAACAAAAGATTTATAAAATCCATAATTTAATGAGATTAGATTGATTCATTGTTGGAAAGTAACAAAAGGTAAGTCTAAATGCCTGGTAAGAGCACTGATTCCCTTAAATCTAAGTCTTTATTATGTCTGCAGCTCAAAACAGGAGAGACAAGAGAAAGGTCGTTAAAGCTGCGTGTCGTACAGATCAGTTTTCACAAATGAGCTGACTGGGGGAGATTTATTTTTTCCCTCTGCTCGGTCCTGCTAAAAATCTTTGCTGGTGGGATTTTATTATGTGGGGCACACCATAGAGCCAGTCATATGCAAAGGAAGATAATAGGGAATTTATACTGAAGTAAGGTCTCGTAAGGAATAAGGAAACAGAACTGATTTCTTTATTTCATTGACATTGGAAAGCTGCACAGACACCTGCGGTTCTGAATTAAATCTGAAACAAAAGTTACTGTGTATTTTTCTAAAAAAAAAAACACAACAACGCTTTCCTTGAATCAAATAATTGCTCAGCTGCACTAATAATTAGGTTAAAATTGAGGTTAGGGAGTGACACTTAATGAAAAGCAGTTTGAGCTCTGAAACATCTGGACTTTTCACCAGTAATGTGTTGATCTTCAGATCCAGCTGGCCTAAGGCTTTCCACTCAGAGGAACAGCTTAAACACCTATAACCTGGAAATGCACCGTGCTTCTCCACGATGGAGAGAACAAATAAGTTTAAAGATGCAGTGATTTAGATGAAATGAGGGAGGTTTATGCTGATGTGTGATGTCTGTTGTCCTGTTTTAAATGCAAAGAGATTTTTTAATTCCTCTAGCTCTGAGCCACTTCATTACACCTTATCACAGTGATTAAAAGGTAAAACCAGAGGTGGGTAGTAACATACGAAAAATACAGATGTTTGAACTCCAGCGTATTGATAGCTAAAACATGGAATGAAATAAAGGATCTCGCAGCTCCTGAGTTAGTATTTTCATTCACTTCTTTTCTACTTCATGACAAAAATATGCTTGCATTTTTTCTCTGCTTTAGATAACCTTTGAGGTGAGTTTTTTTCATATTTTCTTACTGAAAAAAAAAGAATGAACCAAAGTCCAAGAGATATTTTGAAGACTAAAATGTTTTAAAGATTGAAACGATAACTAGAAGATCTGGCATTTATTTGAAAAGCCTAAAGGAATTAAGGGTCTATAACTTTTTAAATATCAGTTAAGAGAGGTTAAAAACAGTGTCTGGGTAGAGAGGTTAAAAACTGTGTCTGGGTTTCCTCCAGTAATCCACCAGGTGTGTAGACCAACCCACATATGCAGACAGGAAGATGGCAGCCTTGCAGCCCGGCCCATGCTGCCCGTAAACACCATCACCTGTCATCTCCGTCCACTGCCCTCCTCCCATCTCCACTCTGAGCCTTTCACTTATGCTCTGCAGCAGTTTAAAGTTTCAGTTTCCCCTGTTATCTACCTCGCCACTTCCTGCAAGGCTTTGGTTTAATGTAAATAACCGTACACGCCCTCTGAGGAGGTCATGCAGTCCGTCTAGGTTTCACTCAGCTCTCCTTCTGGAGCAGAAAGGAGAAGTCTGACAATGTCTGTTAGCGACATGCTATCAGAGCAGACGGGAGGGGAGCTGTGTTTGAACTTGTCTGGCTTGAAGTTTGTCTTTTCTTCAATGAGTAATCCGTTGTATGACTTAACTTGCACGCAGAGGCAACACACACATGGGGGCAAGAGGGATTCTTAGCCCAGGGGTGATGGATCGTGACATGGGAGACATGATGGCTGTTTGTTAGCTTGAAAAAGTTTCTGTTTGTCTTGTAGAAGTGCTAAAAACTTCTCAGGTTAAAAAAGAGGGTCAATATTAGTAGAACTGAAAATCTTCTGTTTCCTTTCATTAGTCACACTTGTTGAAACTGTAGCAAAGTTCACTCTGTCACTTTGTTCAGGAAAAAAGAAATAAAAGAGTGTAGGGATTTTCTGAAGAACAAACCCTGAACTTTTTACATTTTGTCACATTAAAAATACCAATACATTTTATAATGATTTCAGCAGGCAGTATAACGGGGTGCATAACTGAGAAGTGGAAGAACAATGAAACATGGTTTTTAAATAAAAAGAAAAAAGTTTTAAGAGTAACTTTTCTGTTTTCTAAGGTGTTTTTTTTTTCAAAATTATTTTTCATACTTTTTTTATTAAATTTGTCATTCATATTTTATATGTTCAAACCCTCCTTTTCCATTTTTCTTTTTTACACATTTCTGTTTTTAAGATTAAGCTTTAGAAATTGCACTTGTTTCAAAAATCAGGTTCTCTTGACTTCAACCCCAACAAAACCACTTGTTTTCAACACACACATGTAAAAATGCAGTTCCTAATGTCCATGCGAATTGATTGAAATGCTTCTTGTCCCGAGTCCAGAGGAAAGCCTGCGAGAAAGGTCTGTAGAATGCAGTAAAAAAAAAAATGCAATTCATTAAACTCAATCTAAAAAACAGAAATGAAAAAAAAAAAAAA
>JAGKQL010000020.1:3230038-3277935 GCA_018398635.1 Cyprinodon brontotheroides
GTGGGGTTCAATTTGAAACATTTATTTGAAGTACATTTGAATTTGCAGTAAAAGTGAATAGATTCTGTCCGTGGTGCTGAATACAAATGTATACCAATACATCATGTGACATGGAGTCATGTTTGCTTTTTTTCCCACCATGTGTCTAATTCTGGTTATGTTATTAATCGTTCAACCATGTCCATTTATCACCTCGCGGAGCAGGGAAGGAAGATCACAGGCCGGAGGACATAATCAGCCGACAGCTGAGCGAACAGAGCCGCTTTGCTTTTGCAGCTCTGTGCAGTGTCTCCTTAGGCCAGTTGTTCGCTGGATCTGAAAACAGGTGTGTGGGCGATCGTATCGCATCATCAAATCCTGAGTCCTGTTTACTGTAATTAAAGCAGCATTCTTGTTCTTATCTCTTCCTTAGGGTGTTTAGGGAGCAGTACTTGCAGAGCTTGATCCAGTGGCTGGATCTGGATGAGTCGGTGATGCCAGTTATGGGGGCTTTCCTGTCTGGTCTGGGTTTCGAGGGGATCGATACCTTTCTCTCCATCCTACAGGCTGATCCATTGGTGGCTGCAGGAGCCACACCCATCGTACAGGTGTTTGACGCTTTAATAAAGAAGGAAATGGTGCTGCTCTATAGCTGCTTTTATGATAAAACATGTAAAGATTAGTTAAAAATCGGAGTTAAAAGTGGTTTGTTTCCACTCTCACCGTTCTGCTCACAGCAGATGTTGAAAGATAAACCCCCAGTCATCGTCCAGCCTCGTTTGTCACAGTTGCAGTTATTTAGATTATTTTATAAATCATTGCTCTAGTTTAGCATCATTAAGTCCCTTAAAACCTTAATTTTTTTTTACATTTTTACATTTTTATGGTATTTACTCTACTGTTTAAAACAATCATGTATTGAATGTTCCAGTTGCTTTTATGCAGAATCTGAAAGCAGCAATTATTCCTTCTGCTGCTGATATATCTAAAAGCTTTGTTAAAAAACGTGATTAGGATTTTTTTTTTTACACACAATTTTCTACCAGTGGTGCTAATAAGTGTGGAGGACGGTTAATAACACCTTTTGTTGGAAACTGGGTCATTACAAAATTAAAATAATGTCTGTGAATTATTATTAAGAAAGGAGAGCAAATGATGTCCTATCATTAGCACAACACAAGGACGGAAGATTATGCTTGTAATAGATCCAAGGTATAAATGGGAGTCAGAGATTTACTTAAAAATCTAATTAGGAGTAAAAAATAGAGTCTTTTGTGTGTCTGTTGTGTTAAAGATGAAACATTTTTTCTTCTTTGGAAAGAATTGAAACAAATAGTAGAAAAAGAGCATTTTTTCTTCATTTTTTTTCAGTCGGTATGTGCATACATTGGTCGATTCATTAGTGCGTCTAAAAGCTACACATTATCAGAAGGTGAAGTGCATGCACTGCTGCTCCCTGCATTTGTTATCCTGTAGAGTGAATTTTGCTCCATTATTGTTGCATGAAAAGAAAATGGAAATTTGAAAAATGTTTTGAGAGTTAGCTGTTTTCTCAGATTTAGTTTTTTCATACTTTATTGTTTTCCATTTTATTTTATTTTTTTCAAAATTATCTTTTTCAGACTAACTTTTATGAATAGCATCCTTTTCAACATTGCGTTTTACAGATCACTCCCTTTATTTCTGGGCGCAGGCTTTCCTCTGTAGTGAGGAGTGAAGAAGCATGTCTATTGGTCTGCTGGACGTTAGTAAAATTCGTACAACTCTATCTGAAAGAGAAATATAATTAAATTCAACAGATAAACAATGAAAAAAAAAAAAGCTTGAAAGAATAATATATAAAAAAAATTTTAAAAAGAAAATCTAAAACAAGCAAAGTAATTTCAAAACCTTTTTTCTGAGTATGAAATGTTTTTTAAATTTTTGTTTCATGTTGTTAATGTTTTGTTTCATTTGTTAATATTTCTTTGTTTTTTGTTTAAACTGAGTATCGTGTAACATTCATCATGTTATGATGAATGGAAGAAAAGGAAATATTTGCTCCAAGAATCAGCCCAAAAATCTCATCAGCACATATCGAGGATGGTTAGAATTATGACAGATTAATCAGTATCTGCCGGAAAAACCTTTATCATATGGAGCTAAATCAATAAAAAATTGCATTGAAATATAATACCAGATTTGGCATTGGAAATTTAAACACTGACATTTCAAACATTGGAAATGGAAACACTAAATATTCAAACATTAAAAAGTCAAACATTCAAATTACTCCGTAAAAAATTCTGACAACGCTGTCATTCTCAGATGAAGCATATTTTCCATGAGAGAGGAAATGTGTGACTGGCTGCAGAGTTGCTTAAAGGTATAGTGGAGGATTTTCACAAAGTTTTAAAAAGCCACGCCCTCTCCAGGGTTGTGCACATTTAAAACCCTGTACCCGCTCCAGAGAGGGAAATGCGTGCGAGAGCATGCACAAGCCCATTTCTCTTTGTGCACACTCGCTCATACAAACTTACTTTCCAAAAGAAGATTTTCAATTTTTCCACTATGTCAGACTCATTGCCGGTAAATTAAAATGGGGACGAGCTCGTAGGACAGCCTTACATTAACATATCACCAGAATGATCGACAATTAGGAGGACCACTTATTTTGATGATCAACCCAGAAAAATAACATCCTCTGCTATACCTTTAAGCTATGATGTCACTACAAGCTGCTACTGGTTTTGAATCAAGGGGGCGGGGCTAAACTGAAGCCTCCTTCGGGGTCCTTCACTGATTTCACTCCATGGATATTGCAAGCTCCTGTTTTCTGAAATGTAGGTCTTCACTTAGCTTAGTTTGAAGCTGTCTAAACCTACTAGATTACTACTTCCTTTTTATACAAGCAAAAATCAACAACCTTATTTGTGGCTGAGCAGCAGCACTTTAGCTGGCGCCCTGAAACCATTAGTTTCATTCAGATAGATGACTGTTTACCGGGAAAACAAAAAAAGTACCCTGAAGGAGGCTTCAGTTTAGCTCCGCCCCCAGGATGCAAAAGTAGTGACAGCTTGTAGTGACATCATAGTTGAAAGTCACTCTGCAATCATCTTCTCATAAAAAAATTATCTAGCTTCCAAATCATAAGCTTCATTCCATGTTTTTTTTTTTACATTTTTATGTTAAATTTTTTTTGTGCAATTAAATATTTACGGAAGAGGATTAGGGTACTGAAAAAAAAAAAAGTAAACTGGATTTTAAATTTTTATTTCAGTTTTAACATTGGGGAAAAGTCAGAATTCTGGAGATTAGAAGTCAGAATTCTGACATTAAAGTCAGAATTTTGACTTTTTTCCTCTATACTATACTGAAATAAAATAAAAAATCAGTTAACTTTTTTTTTCCAGTGGCCCTAATCACTCTTCCTCGTCAAATTAAAATATTACAATCTTCAAGGTTTTAAATTTCATTGTTTCTATTTTCTTTTCAGTGTTTGAATTTTCAATGTTTACATTTTTTCAATGCTAAATCTTACATTTAATGCCAATTAAGGCTGGGTATTTTTCGCCAAAGTCCTGAATCGATTCGATTTTGATTCCTACAGTTCTAAATTGATTAATTTTGATTCGATCTGTTTTTTTACAACAATGAAAGTGGTTCAACTGTGTTTCAAAAATACTCATGTATTTTTTTTTTTCCTGTCACATTAAACACAAAAGTGCAAACTTGTAAATGGAAAGACAGTTTAAACTGAGATGTTAACAAACTGTCTCAGAAAGTGCATGCTCTTGTTTGTGAAAAGTGCAAAAGTGAAGCCTCTCTTGAGCAAGCAGACGTGACACAGCAGACATGACATGAGCTGCATTCATCTTCTCTGCACAAACCATATTTGCAGCGTTGTCTGTAACAACTACAGGGTGTTTTCTGGTCAGCCCCCATTTGTTAATGTCTTCAGTCAACCTATTGGCTATATTTGCAGCTGTCTGGCTTGAAGTCATCTTGAGTGCATCTTTCCTGCTTATTTGAATGTGAACCTCACGTGGGTCACTATAAAATGAATCGATCTCATTCCCTAGACATCGATTTTGCAAAAATGTAAAGGAATCGATTCCAAATCGGTTAAATCGATTTTTTTACCCAGCCCTGGCGCCAATGCAAGCTGTCACTAATTTAGCTCCATATTACCGATTGATCTCTAGATGACAGTAAGCAATGCTGAAATTAAAATAAGATAAAGTTTCATGTATTTTCTGGTAATCAGATCAATAATAATGTTAAGCTACACAAAGAGTCTGTAATACCACATTTTTAGGTATACTTTTGGACAACAAATTTAGTTTACAAACTTTATGTAAAAGTTGTGCATATTATAAATGTCTCTGTGGTTTTGCCTTATTTCTCATGTTGCTCAAAAATACTGGGAAATGCAAATAAAATATATATTTTTTTACATATTTCTACAGTTACAAAACAAAGAAACAATTGGACCCAATAATAAAATGGGATATAACAAACCAGTAACTAAACTTTTTGTTCAAAGGAACACTTTAAAAATTAAAAACACTGCATATAGAAAAATATAAGTAATAGCATGCAAAGCATTGAATCTAAGTCTCCCTTCTGGAATTCAGAACCTGTTTGAGTTAAAAACAGAATAAATATAATTTACTGATGGTATTTTTAACATGCTAAGGAAAAAAATATATAACTATATATCTGTGATTAGGTATGTTACATGTATGTTTAATGTTATGTCTGGACGTATGTTTATGGAAAGTGATTTTTCTTTTAGACTGAGAAAGACCAAAACCTTTATGGTAAATAATTGGTTTCATTAGTAGCTCTTTATTATTAATTTTTATGTCAAAAATTTACCAAACTAATTTGAATTAGACAGAAAACAGAAATGGCAGTGGAATGACTTTCTGCTCTAACCAGTTCTTCTCTTCTTTTCCAGGATCTGGTGTCTTTGTCTGTCAAAGATGGTGAGGAACCTATGACATCACATCTGTTGGTACAGATAAAATACTAAACAAAAGTTATCCTAAGATGGTGATCTTTGGTTTGTCCCTATCAGGTCAGTATGATGCCAGATCCAGAGTGCTGATCCGCCATGTTAGCTGTCTGCTGCGAGTGTCCCCGCAGCAGCTGGAGGAGTTTGAGGAGACGCTTGGAGAGAGGCTGAGGGAAGCAGTAGAGGAGAGCGAGTAAGATGGATGGATGGATTTATTTATGAGAGAGCTTAGAAGTTTTATCTAGGAGGGATTGAAGGAGTCGGATCAGTTTAGCTTTATCTCACTGTTTTCTCCAGAGAGGAGTCCTCCCGCCGGCGGAGGAGAGAAAGAGGACGAAAGTTAAGACGCTACCTTCTCATTGGGTTGGCCACTGTGGGAGGAGGGACTGTGATTGGTGATTATTTCTGCTCATCATAGCAACAATATTCTCTAAACTGGAGTCCATGTGAGGTTTTCTACATTCTGTAACCATGTTTTTTTTTGCCAGGTGTGACAGGTGGCCTGGCAGCCCCTTTGGTGGCAGCTGGAGCAGGTGCCGTCCTGGGGGCCGGGGGGGCCGCTGCACTGGGATCAACTGCTGGCATCGCCATCATGGCTTCTCTGTTTGGGGCTGCTGGAGCTGGACTGACTGGTAAGAAAACTCCACAAAAAAAACAGAGAAAAACTCAATGGAAGTAAAAATAAAACAAATGGGTATATAATAGAGAAAGTGCTGGATTTTAAAGGAATAGTACACCAAAACATGATTAGCCTTCATTTTCTACTCACCCCCATGCTGAACAACACTCTGGAGTACTTTTTTTGATATCTCAAATGCATCTGAAGATCTGGGAGGCTTCTTGCTGTCTGCTGACATTCAAATAATGGAGGTCTATGGTGCCCGAGGCAGAAAGGTCCATAAAAGTCCACAAAAAGCGTGTCAATATTCCTCCATACTGCTGGTCCAATGTATTCCAAGTGTCCTGAGTGGGTAGCGTCCATAATTTTTCGAAGATGAAGTCATTTTAGAATGTTTTTAAGAGCATAAACAGTAGTGTATAGGATTTCCTAAAAGCGTTCACGTTCGGTCTACAGAAACAGCGGCAGACATAAACCAGATGAAAGTCGCGCATTCAGCGTCTGCTCTGCCGATAATGCAAGCGGTCAACAGAGAAGAAATGTGCTGTTTACCTGTGCAAAGAAAGAAACAACGAAAGAAAAATGTCACGAGGACTTCAGTGTTGAGGGAGAGCATGAGTTCTTTGCCGAGCTGAATTCGCACTTTCATCTGGTTTTGGTCTGCGGCGGTTTCCGTGGAGCTTTCATGAGCGGCGCTTTTGGAAATCCTATACACTACTGTTTATGCTCTAAAAACATTCTAAATGAACTTCGTTTCGAGTAAATTCTGGATGCTACCCACTCAGGACACTTGGAATACATTGGGCGAGCAGTATGGAGGAATATTGACTTGTTTTTGTGGACTTTATGGACCTTTCTGCCTCTGGGGCATGAGAATTTCCATTACATTTGAATGTCAGCGGGCAGTAGAAGCCTCAGATCTCCAGGATGCATTTGAGATATCAAAAGAAGAGTACTCCAGAGTGTTGTTCAGCATGGGGTAAGAAATGAAGGCTAATCATGTTTTGGAGTGTACTATTCCTTTAAAGGTAAGCTATATAAAAGATCCCAGGGTCTGGATGAGATTGCATTGTTTAAGGCAACAGCAGCTCTTAGACTGTGAGTCATGTTATGTAGTCGGTGAACATTTCAATCTAACACCCCTCCTTGATTCTTCTTGATGCTTAATTTTCCCTGCATCCTCTCTGAAGGCTATAAGATGAATAAGTGTGTTGGCGCCATAGAGGAGTTTGAATTTCGACCCATGAGCTCCGGGAAGCATCTTCACCTGACCATCGCAGTGACGGGCTGGCTCTGTAGTGGTAAATATAGTAAGTAAAGGTTCCGCTTTCTGCAAACAGGTTTGGAGGGTTGCACTTTAGAAAACGATAACCAGACGTTTGTCATTTTAGAATAATGCACATTCAGGGAACCGCAGGGCTGGGAGACATATATTTGACATTTTATTACAATGTTTGGGGATGCTATCGTAACTATAAGAGAAGATGACAAAAAATTTACTTCTTTGCAGTCTTTCTCAGCTAAATGTTTGGCTATAACTGCTTACAGTATAATTCACAGCCCCATAATCATTGATACTGCTGTTAAAGAAACACATTTAAATTCAGCTTCTTCAGGAAACCAGATGCATAAAGAAATATGATTTACATCTTTTAATCAAATTCTTTAAATTGTTCACTGCATAAATACAAGAAAATGAAAGAAAAATAAAAGTGGTTAAAAAAAAAAAAATCAGATAATTCCCCCATTTTTTCTGGAATTTTAATCATCATTGATTTGACAATAAATCAAAAATACTTATGACTAGAAACTTTTCACAAGATGAACAATATGGTAAATGCTTACCACTAGTACTGGAGATATTTTTTTTAATTTTAATTAAGCCGCACTTTGTTATATTGTTTCAAAGGTTAGTTTAGTTTCTTTACATTTCATCAAACAGTGAGGGTTTATATTTGATGAAATCTTAAGGTAAACCATCAATAGTGTGCCATAAAAACGTCTCTAAGGGCTCATCTGTCCTGTTTAGGCAAACGGCATGCAGGGTCTGGTTGCTTTGGTGACGGGCATATTTCGTTATATTAAAAGGGGGAAATTAAGATATTCCTCCAAGTACAGAATTTGATTAATTTAATTAACGTAGTGACACATATGGTTTAGCAAGGAAAGTAGGAGCTAGATACAAAAACATGGTGTGGAAAAAGGTTTAAAGAGGACTGGAAAAGATCAACAATTACAGCAAATGGTGAATAAAAGGGGGACACTCCTATCAAGCCACTGATTAGCCCCCAGATTTCAGAAGAACTGCAGTAAAATATGACAGAAACATGAATCAAGCTTTCTGCAAGTCATTAAAAGTCATTAAATTATTATTTTTTAAATTAAGGCCTTAATTGGCATTGAAACTCTTTAAATGTGATTATCGTGGCATTTAAAATTCCTTATTAAAAAAAAAAAAAAGTTTATAAAAACAATTTTGTCAGATATATCACGATATATTTGCATGGAACTGCTTCCGGTTGATCGTAAAGCCGTTTGTTCGGGAGAGAAGCTCAAGGCGGAGAAAAGGCTAGAGAATGGGAAATTTAAAATTTCCACAAAACTGGCTGGAAACGAGGAATTCGGGACCTGGCTGCAGCCTGTCGACGGTAAAGATGACGAAAGATTTTGCCGGGTATATATGAGAGTCATGAGTACTTGTTGATGTCATTAAAATTATTTCTAAGAGCATTACAAAACATTAAATAAGAGTTACTCCTTCCTGTATAAACCCTGATGAATAAATGAACCAACAGCTTCACTACAGACAAGTTCTTCCCACATTTATAATATAACATTTGATCATTATAAAATACACTAAAAACTGACTGAGTTGCCATAAAATGTTAAATGATGGTGATTAAATTTCCATTTATATTTTTACATCACATTGTTATTTAAATAACATTGACACACCGGAAACATTGAAGCTTTATGTGAAAAAAAATGGACAAATAATTACAGCAAGTGCACAAAAAATCCTGCACATATTAGCTTTGATATTTAGGTGATTCAATGAACTTCAAAGGTTCATCTTTGTGCATTACATTGTTTGATTAATTCCTGGGAAGAAATTAGCATAGATAAAGAGACATTAAATGCACAATATTTTGAACTCTATCTATTGTTTCTATGTGTAATTAAAAAAGAAAAGGCAGATTAAATTCTGCGTTTGCATAAAACTGTGCGCCTCCCTTCCTCTGAAACACTGTCAAAAGCTTAGTGTCCCCTTCACTAACAATGGCTGCAAAAGCACTCGGCATTCAAGGACCACCTGGATGTTCCCCTGAAAACAAACAAATAAGCTAAGCTAAGCTCCATGGGCGACCGTGCCTTCTGCTCTGCCGCTCCTCAGACCTGGAATGCCCTCCCTGATCATCTGAGGGAACCACAGACTATCCAGACTTTTAAAAAAGGATTAAAAACATTTCCTTTTAACAGAACGTACGACTTTTAACCTTTTATAATTATGTCACCGACATATTTAATTATATGTACTCTACAATGATGTTTAGTTTTAAATTTATGATGAATTTACCTCTAGCTTTTTGAGATTTTTATTAAATGTAAAATGCATAACAAATAAGATTTATTATTGATATTATTATATCTGCTGTTTCCAGATTCGTTCCAGGCCCCGTGGTGCAGCCTGGGAGACTGTGGAGACCAGTACTGCCTGGTGTGGGAGTCACGTTTCCTCAGGGACCTGGGCTCCGCCATGACCTCTCTACTGGACGGACTGGTCAGCATGATGGCTCAGGAAGCCCTTAAATACACAGTGCTGTCAGGTACTTTGACCTCTGCTCATTAAAACCGTATCTAGAGGCAGATCTGTTCTGGATCTATTTGTTTTCTGTTTCTGTCCTCAGGTATTGTGACGGCCCTGACGTGGCCTGCGTCTTTGTTAGCTGCTGCCAGCGTCATCGACAACCCCTGGTGCGTTTGCCTGAACCGCTCAGCTGAGGTGGGCAAACACCTGGCTCAGGTTCTGAGAAGTAGGCAGCAGGTATGTTGGCGTTTAGTCTCAATAGTTTGAAATTTTAGGAATATTTGCTAACTTCAACCTTGCTTTCTCTTTCTGCTTTAAAAAAATAAAGCCTTGGAGTTAGATTATTTAATTTGCTCTTAACCCTTGTATGAAGCTTTATTGTATTATTTTGTCCGCATACGAAAAACTGTTCCATGGTGGTTAGGTGAGTAGTATTTTTCTGAGAGGTGATTTTACTAATAAACAACTAAAGCTTTACTGTGCAATCCAAAATCTGTAGTTTAGATGTTCAAATATACATTTCTTACATAAAAATACTCATCAGTGACATCCGTTCATCCATTTTCTGTCACGCTTATCCCATACGGGTCGCGAGGGGTGCTGGTACCTATCTCCAGCTGTCTATAGGCAAGAGGCGGGGTAGACCCTGGACATGTTGCCAGGGCAACACAGAGACAAACAACCATTCATGCAAACCTAAGAAGCTTACATTGATGTTTTTGGAATATGAGAGGAAGCCGAAGTACCCAGAGAGAACCTATGTGGGGAGAACATGCAAACTCCATGCAGAAAGACCGGGCCCGGTATCAAACCCAAAACCTTCTTGCTGCAAGGCAGTAGTGCTACTCACTGAGCTTCAGTTTGATTCAGTTTATTTATATAGCACCAATTCACAACACATGTCATCTCAAGGCACTTTAGAGAGACGATTCATCAGATCTTCCAATCAGATTGGTTCAGTGTTTTCTATCAGAGGAAAACAAGCTGATTGCATCAAGTCATTGACTCTGCAGCAATCCCTCACACCAAGCATGCATATTAGCTGTCTTTTAAAGATGGGGAGAAGAGTTAGTAAGAGAAATAGTTTTCATTTTTTGACAGCAATGAATTGACAGTTTATGACACAGATGTGTTGTATTTATTTGCTCTCAAGAGCATAGTGAGCTCTTTGAGGGGCCTAAGAAGAACTCTAAAGGATGGATTTAGAAGAGAAGACAATTCAGCTTCTGATGGGAAGAGAGATGTGGTAACAAAGGAATATGCTTTCACTCTGGCGGGAATGCAAAATAAAATCTCTCAATGGCAAGGGAAAACAGTCGGTTTTGCCAAATCTGTAATCACACAGCGTGCATATAGCAGGCAGGGCAGATCCAGACATGAATAATCAATATACCTGACCTTTAATAGGAGATTAGACGCACAGAAAACAGATCAAGTAAAGTAGCCCCCCCTGGGAAAAAAAAAAGGTGTGACAGAGCAGGAAAGTATATCACTTATTGCTCTACTCTCTTTATAAATAACAACACTGCCCTCCCAGCTTTCCTAATTAAACCATCCCACAGCCTTTACTGCTGCATTTTCATTCCTTTAAACGTTGTTTCCATTATATTTTTAATAAATCACATGTTTTGCATTTGTGCATTTCGGCAGTTTTTATGTCTTAATGATGATTTTGACTCAAAGGCATGGCTCCTGCACTGGTTAGTCATGCAATGGAGGACTTCGGTGCATATCATTAAATATTGTCCTGCAGGATAAATACATGGTTTTCTTGAAAGATGGAGACTTCCTCCAGCATGACTGGTTGCATGAAGCTCCCTTTAAAAGCTGTCAGTATTGATTGGGAGCTGATTTTGAGTCCAGAAAGCTCCAAGGAGCTCACCTTTAATGATACCAGCCAGAGCCTCAAGCTGCACACTTTTCTGCCTTTAAGTTTGTATAGCAGGGTAGAAAATATGCAGTTCAATGTTTGCACTGAAATATTGTGAGAATTCTTAATTGACAAATATTTTTAAATACAGTTAACAATTAAAAACTTGTTTAATGCTTACTTTAAAAGGGAAAGCGGCCTGTCAGCCTGATAGGCTTTAGTCTTGGGGCTCGAGTCATCTACTACTGTCTGCAGGAGCTTGCCAGTGATAAAGGTGATTTAATTTCAACTGCAGTCGTCTTGTCTGCTTTTAAATAAAAAGCTAACTGAAGATGAAATATTTTCAAATGTTTTAAATCTTCAGGTAGTGAAGGGATGGTTGAGGATGTGGTCCTCCTCGGGGCGCCTGTAGACGGTTCTGAGAAGTCCTGGGAGAAAATGGTCAAGGTGGTGGCAGGAAAAATAGTGAACGGCTACTGCAGGTAAACGATCACTAATTCTTTCTTCTAAATTTTAAAGATTGATCAGTCGGTATTCGCAGCTGTTTGTGGCAGAGCATCAGTAAAAGGCTTTCTGTAATTTTCCACCTGTCAGAGGAGACTGGCTGCTGGGCTTCTTGTACCGGAGCTCAGCTGCACAGCTGTCTGTTGCTGGGCTGCAGCCAATCAACATCCAGGACCGGCGGATAATTAATGTGGACCTCTCATCAGTGGTGAGTCCTTGTACATTTCAAATAGAATAAAGGCAAAGAAACTTGAATTTAGCTTTGTTGGCAAATTTTTATGAAAAATTTGAGAACGGAAGGTTGTTTAAACAGACTAGTAAAAAATACAAATCTTTCAGATATTCTTTCAAGGTTGTGCCTGTGCAAACTCTGAGTCATCCTGGTCTTAGCACCCACTTCAGGATTAAATTGAAGAAAACAGGATTTTTACCTTCGACATCTATTCAGGATGTGGTCTGGATAGCAGCACAAGTCTAGAGCCTTCAGTTTAAACCTGTCGTAGACAACAAGGTACTAATGATAACAGCAAACTGACCCTGATCTCTCGCTTTAATGTAAATTACTTTAATGTCTAATAAAAAATAATGATAATAATAATCACATTTCATTTACAAGAGGCTTTCAAAACACTCAATTACTTTAAAAATTAAATTTAAAAACATCAGTAAAATAAAAAAACACGCAACAACAAACCAGATAAAACATGCCATGTTATGTTTTCTCATTATTTAAACTCTTTTAATTGAGTTGGTTATTTTTCTTAAATTGTTGGCATTTTTTTGACTTTGGGTAATTAGAATAAAATGAAAACAGAATGCTAATCTAATATCCTGATAGCCTGAAAGCAGAGGCGTCACATCAGTGGAGCTGTGGTCTGTTGAAACATGACCATTTCAGTCAAATGCAAAAAATATCAACAGATATGTACAATGTATGAAGGACGCTGATGAGGCAACATCTTCATTTGGATGTAGAATTTTTAAAGGAAAAGTCCGTCACAGAATTCAAACTTCTGAAAGTACTCTTAAGTATGAAATTATTACATACTTTTCAATAAATGATGTGTTTTTAATTAAGAGTCATTTTCATTTGAATGTGCTTTACTGGAGACATCCATGTTTGTCAAAAAACACTACTGCCACCTACTGGTTTGTGACGTCAGGGTGCGGTATCGGCTGTTGAGCAAGTCCCAGTGCTGTATCTGGTAATTGTCGCAATGTGCTATCATCCATGATGGTGACGACCAGTGCATTATGCGAAGCAGAGTAACGGATTAATGACGTGTTTTTTCTCTGGCAAGAAGTTGTTGGCAATCCAACAACGAACCTGTGGTGAATCATGAATCAGAAAGGTGAAATAACTCATTCTTTTTTCACTTTTACCCGATGTATTCCAACATCCATCTGCCATGCACGTGGGCATTGTCAGTTTAAGGCCCCGTCCACACTAAGTCAAAACGAACACGAAACGCTGATATTTTCCAAAACGCTTGCCGTAAAGACGGAGACGTAAAATAAATGTGAGCGCCCACACGAATGCATGAAAACGCTGCAAAATGTATGCCAGGCCTGTAAGTGGCGCTTGTGGTGCCAAAGCAAAAATAGGTGACGAAATGTTGGGCATGCGCACTAATATTTATACATGGTTGCCCTGCGGGTCCATTTTCGTGGTTAAGTCAAATTCAGGTGCTGAACTATGTCGCCGATATTGCTCTGTTCTTCCTGGAGATATTCCAGAAGAAGAAGATTCTGTTGTAAGTCCGGTTGCAGCAGGGGTGAGTAGCATTAGCAGCAACGGCGCCATTGTTGTTGTGGATACTGGTCGCGCATGCGTGTTTAGAGGCGAACGCTATGACGCCATGCGTGCAAAAAAAAATGCGCGTTAGAGCTGTAAAGATGGAAACGCCGGAAAACGCGCTTCGGAATCTTCCCACTCTTGAAGGCTGAATAAAAAAGATCGTTTACAGACCTCAAACGCCGGCTCTTCGGTGGATGAGAGGCTGGTTTGGTGAAAAAATTTGTGCTGGCTTAGGTTGTGGTTCGGCTTCGTGTGGGACGGGGCCTCAACTTTAGCTCTGGTGAATTTCAATGGTGAAGTCCTCTGAAATCTTAAATAATATGCCAGGAGGTGTTGGTTTCATGAATGCTGGGACAAATAATAATCTGCAGCACTTCTAAGAACTAACCATTCAACTCAAAAGGATTTGCCAATTACTTAAATGTTTATTAAATTGACTCTTTAGATGTTATTTAAATCTAAACTATTTTTTAAATGCTTTCTGACGAGTGGTATTCTAGTCCAGGGGGTCCGAAAAATAATAATGCAACTGTCAAGTGGGGAAAAAAATAAAACGTTGTCTCAGAAATAACGTTTAATCAAAGGTGTAGATGTTTATTTAGTCCAGAATTACAAGTTCTAATTTCTGTAATTAGTTGTTTTTCAAAATAATAATCATTTCTGGAAAACATGTAGCATTTGCTTGGCCTTTCTGGTGGCTCAGTTTGGGCTTTTTTTGCCTCTCAACATTAAACGCTGCTGTTAGCTGCTCTAAACTGTTTTTTTTTTCTGTACTAGAGACTACATCACTAAAATGAGCTCTCTAGAAATATAACCGACTGCTGCTCCTAGGAAACAAGATATTAGACATTGTTTTGATCATGACCAACTGACTTTATTTTCCCTGTGAAAAAGACAGGATATTTTATATGGATAAAGTGAAAAAAATGAATGTTTCTGCTGGTTTGTGTTAATAATTGCAGTAGCAGTCTTTTTAGTCATGCTATAAACCAGCTCAATTCCACATATCATGAGGTTTAAAACATTTAGCTTTTTTAAAAATGTTGAAACAAGTGATTTTCTTTTTCACTTCATCGATCAGAACAATACACTTAAAGGAGTATAGTGTAAGTTCCAGAGTTTTTGCAGAAACCAGACAAGCTGAAATGACACCAGACTGTAGAGAAAAAGCTCTACAGTCTGCAGCTCCAGCTGCACAGGTCTGTTGTTTAGAGGCATAATGTCATCTAGGGTGAGAAAGTTAGAAATATTGGATGTTGTTTTAAATGGAGCATCTTACCTTTCTAGGAAAAAACACCATTTCCAGGGAAGATCTGAGCTCGAAAACCTCCCCAATATTTACGCTATTATTTTGTCAGGGAGTTTTAAGGCCGCATTTTGGAAAGCCGCATTTTTTTTTTTTACTTGCTCACTGCACATTTGAAACTATAGAAATTGTTGGGACAAAGTTTTTCAAACTTTGTCTCTGGTTTAATCTCTGCATTCCCTTTTTCTAAATGAAAATAACAAAAGCAGGTGTTGACACATGCCTCCATATTAACTTGGTTTCTGTCCTTTCCATTCAAAAACAGCAAAGTGACAAAGATCACTATATTTTTAATCAGGTTTTTTGCTTATATGTTCATTATATACTTTTAAATATTTTTAGATCACATATGCTAATACCATTTCTGTTTTTATTTTGAGCCTTGAAGCTAATTTCCCCCAAATTTACATAATTAATGAGCAGTTTATAGACAATTAAATTTATCTAAGTAGACACTGAGCCAGCATTGCCTTCTAAACACCTCATACTATAGCATATATAATTTGATAACAAGCTCAGATATTTGTTTGTTTTTATATAAATAAAGATCACTGCAATGCATTTACACAAATGAGTCTCCAAAGTTACAGCAATCCAAGGCGTAACTTTCTGAAGGACTGGTGGTGACAGTCCCACCAATAATCTCCGCTTTTCCCCTTTCCGCTCATTTACTTTAGCCGAAGGTAACAGACGTTGGGTGCAGCTATCTGTGTTCAGAGCGTTTTCAGTCCATTTTTTTTCCTCCTCTCTCCCGCTGCTGCCGTGTCCCGCCTCTCGGTGTGACATCATCGGATCTGTCGCTTTGAGACATCTGATTTGCGGTCGTATTTCACTGCGTACAACTTCGTGGAGGAGGAGAGACACACAGCAGCACTCAGTGAATATTAACCTGCAGCTACTTGATGTACTTTTGGCAGAAGAAGAGATCTATTGGTTTAAAAAATTAGGGATGCCACGAAAAAAATCAGTTGATTAGACATACGGAGATTTTTCAGCTAAAAATGGCAACAGATTGTAAATTCATACATTATTATATTGCAAGAATCTTCACAAAACATAGTTTGTTCTTTTATAGTTAAAAAATCCTGGCTTCTCAGAGGACCATGACGACTCACAAAGTTACAGGCGTAAAATGAACATGTTTCTATTGCACAGATAGAATCAGACTGCACAGAGCTTCTACATATCTTGGAATTTTTTCTGGCATCATTCTATTAGTAAAGAGGTTCATAAATCTTCTCAAACAGAGCTAAGAGAGAAGTAGGGAGAGTGTTTTGTGATCTAAAGGTGAAACAGATTTACTGGGATATGCAGCATGCAATAAAAGTGCATGTAATAAAAATTAACCAGAGGGTTTACAAAGAAAGAAAATATAACAAACTAAATCTAAAATGCAGCAGCATATCCATATTTTTCTGGATAGGAGGACGTGGATAGGACTTAGACATGCCGCTTCAAGGCATGATATATCAATTTACTTGTTGTGAATCGGGTACTGCTGGTTTTCTTTTTTATACATTAATGTTTTTGGGCCCTATATATGTAATGCCCTAAAACTATCTGTCTTCATAATATCAGTCAGTGTATTATAGTTATTTTGTACTCTCAGCAATAAGAAAGCATTCAATAAATATATGTTTGAGCTCATTTTTGGAAAATACAAAAACCTAATGAAAGGGTTCAGGTGGATTAACTGTAGGTTCCCACCCTTAGAGTGCCCACCAACTTTCATCACAAAGTTACACCCTTTGAACCTACAGAAGATTTATTTCGCACATACCAACAAACAAGTTAAGAAACAGTGAGACAGCAGCTTTATTTAAAAAAAACAAAAAAAACAACAGAAGATACACAAACACATTTTCAACAAACGGTATTTGCTGGTTTAAACCCAGTATAACTTAAGATTCATAACATATTCAGTCAACAATATAAATGATGGATATAACCATTGTTATTAATTACAGTATGTTAATATATATGGTATAAACCAGATAGTTTCACACAATGTATAAAAACTATTTTTTTCTACCGTCTTTGATCAAATGAGAATAAAAACCTTTCCTGTTTTAGGCCAGTTAGGAAAAAAGGAAGTAAGCTTTCATAACTATGTTGGCTATTTCCTAACACCTCAGCAGAACCTCATGCTGGTCGTAGATCCCCATCCTCCTTTATGGCTGCGCTGCTGCACCCAAAAAGTTATCAAATAACATTCAGATGAGTTGAAAAATCTGAACTTTTGTGTGTTTTCATGTTGTATCGGGAAAACCAATCAGGGTCTAAATGAGGTTGTGATGTAGGGCGAAGAAGAGCAGTGGAGATGAGCTTTTTTTCAATCAAAATGTAAAATAATGTTGCTAAAGATGTAGCAGGTGGTCCTCTTAAGAGGTTTGTAGGTGGTTTTTAAAGAAAAGACCCAGAAGGACTTTTAAATCATTCAACATGCTCTCTTAGCTCCAGAGCAGACACTGGGCAGCCGCTGCCTCGTCCCAGTTCTGGTGCTCTTTCTGCCGGGGTTCTCGCTCTGTATCCTGCTGCTCTTGTCTGAGCTCCGTCTCATTTTACGTTAAGCTCTGCAGAAAGCGGCTGGTATCCAGCCATAGCTCCTGGACTCCCTAAAGTGGGAGGATCTATTGACCCCAGGGACGCCGGCGGCTTTTTTCAGCTTCCAAAAGTAATTAAAGCAGAGCGACTCGCAGCGTAAAATCGAGGTCTGCCATGCGGAGGTGAAACAGACAACTGGTGGTTTCAGTGGATCCTTTCGCACTCTCTGTGAATTCATGTCGCTTGCAGGAACATTTCTGCTTTACGTCAGGTGTTTGAATACAAACCAAATGCATGCATCCAAATTGAATGAGGACAGAACAATGTGTGGAAATATGGACACGATTACAGACTGTGACCCTAAGCCAGGGCTAACCAATCAGCTTGGTCCGAATAAAGACAATCATCAACCAGTAAAGGTCAGGAGACATTTACAATTATAATCTGTTACTTTAAACAGAATTTAACACTGAAATAAAATTTGGTTTTTATGCATCCATGTTATACATTCAGTTTATCAAAAATATATATATAAAAAAAAAAAAAGAAAATGTTTCTATTTTAAAATCTAAAGTGTTTTTTTTAAGTAGAGAGCAACAAACAATCAGCTTAGTATATAGAGAATTTCCTGATTCATATATTTTATAAAACAAATGAACTAACTGTTTTTTTTTGTTTGTTTGTTTTTTCTTTGTGGCTTATTATACATTATTTTTGATTGTGTTCATGGGTAGAGAGGGAATCCTGCTTCACAGCATTAGGTTGGAAATATACTCACAATGTGCAGGGTTATCTTTGAGTACACCATTTCACTTTTCTTTCACCAGTTCACCGCACTTTTTCCCAGCAGTCCACACTTTCTCCTGCTCTCTTTTTCTCATCATCGTCTTCTTCTTTCCCATCGCCCGGATTGCCACAGGTTTGCCTGCTGTGTCTAAAAGAAGCAGCAGCAGCAACCCAGACTGACAGCAGTCTGGGTTGACTTAGTGGGCAGAGGTCCACTAATCGTGACCTCTGCCCTAAATGAACAAAAGGAGGAGTTACTAAGTAGCTTGTTGACAGCAAAATACACCAACAATCAGCTCACCGACGCCTTTTGAGTCCTGATGCACTCAGTCCGTGCTACAGAAGAGGTTCCACAATCTTTTTCAGTTTTTCTGACCCCATACAGGGCCAAGAGAGTCAACTCATGACCCAAAATATTTTCTACAAATGAATTAACCATTGGTTTTAATTTATATATTTTTAATTTGCTGGTTTTATCTGAATTTAAGTGTTGCTTTTTTATATTTTGCAAAGCATTTTACTTTAATATTTAATTCTTTTTAGTTTCATCTTCCTTGGCAATTGAACCAAAAGAAAAAAACTGAACCAGAAAAAATAGACCAAAAACTGTCATAAGGAGTCTGAAAGGCTGAAATAACAAATATCTACTTACACCAAGATTTATCTTAAAATTCTGGAATTTTTAAAGGATGAGGTGATTTTGGTAAAGCTGGCTGGACCCAAACAGGAAAGGTTTTATTTTCTATAATCTTAAACAGTGAAAAGTTCATGTCTTTCACAGCATCTGCAAATATTTGGTTCCAACTATATAATTATTTAATTTACAATTTCCTAAAAATTATGATTTTGAAATGACAATGAGGATATAAATAAAATCACAGGTAAAGTAAAACAAATCTAAATCCTGTCTCAGGTGAAAGGCCACTTGGACTACATGCGTCAGATGGACACCATCTTGGTGGCAGTCGGAGTTCCCACCAAAGAGGTGCCAGGAGCTTCGTTTGTTCTTCCTCAGACTGTAAAAGCCGCCCAGACGGGCGTGGACGACGTGGAACAGCAAGCCAGCGCGACGCAGAATCCATCTGAGGAAGATAGAAGTTGTTCAGAAGAGGGCAGAGATTGGAGCGAGGTGGCAGAGACAGAGGAAACGGAGGATGGCTGGGATATTCCTGACATCACCGACCTGCTAGACTCTCTGAATGAGACGGAGTCAGACAATCAAAACTCTGTTCCTAACAACTCACCACCTAAAAACCAGGAAACCACACAGAACAACGGCTTAACAGAGGCTGACCAGGATGAGGAACACATATCATGGAGCTGGGATGATGCACAGTGGACTACAGAGCGCTCGCACAAATAAAAACCTTTAAAGAGATTTTTATGTTCCAGGACCGGCTGCTTCCTCTCTAGCTCTCATGGCCTCCAGTTATTTTTTGAAACACAGAAGCTTCTTTGGTAGAAAACATTTTTTTTCTTTCATCCTTGGCACAGTGAGGTGCCAGAAATACTGTGAATTGAAGCTCCTACATATGGCAGCTTTTAGAAAAACAGCCTCTAAATGAACTGCCTTGTTTCACTTCTTGATGTACTGATAATTTAATCATCATTCAGACTGATGAAGGATGAATAGTTGTTTTGTTTGAAGAACTGTAAATTGTTTATTTTCAAAATCTAAAAAAAGTAGCTCAGAACATTTAGTGATTGGTAGTTAAGTAAACTACCATCCTTTTTACTCCTGCCTTATTTTTTGCTGTAGCCTGGTTTCTATAGAACAAACGACAGAGTATTAGGGCCAGGCTAGAGATAGAGATTTTTTTCTTCTATTTCGAGATTAAAGTCGTAACATTACAAGAACAAAGTCATAAAATTACGAGAATAGTCATAAAATTATGAGAATGAAGTAGTTAAATTACGAGAATAAAGTAGTAAAATTACGAGAATAAGGTAGAACAAATTACGAAATAAAGTGGTAAAATTACTAGAATAAATTGGTAAATTTACGAGAATGAAGTGGTAAAAAATTATGAGAATGAAGTAGTAAAATTACGAGAATAAGGTAGAAAAAATTACGAAATAAAGTGGTAAAATTACTAGAATAAATTGGTAAAATTACGAGAATGAAGTAGTAAAATTACGAGAATAAAGTAGTAAAATTACGAGAATAAAGTAGTAAAATTACGAGAATAAAGTAGTAAAATTACGAGAATAAAGTAGTAAAATTACGAGAAAGTGGTAAAATTACGAGAAAGTGGTAAAATTACGAGAAAGTGGTAAAATTACAAGAAAAAAGTCACTACGAGAATATTCATAAAATTACGAGAATAATGTTGTAATATTAAGAGAATAAAGTCCTAAAATTATGAGAAACAACTTGTATTTTATGATAACTCCTACAAAAAGCACTTTCTTCTCTAAAATGAGGAATGTGGAGCATTATGTGAAGTTATACTTTGGCATCGGTTTGACAAATAAGAAAATCTTTTAGCACCAGCATTAAATTGGGGAGAATGTGAAAGTGGCCTCAGGTTGCTGTTTGGTGAAGCTGGTTGGAGCTCAAAGCTTTCTTTATGAAACGGGTTGTGGTATGATTACTTCATTCTCGTAATATTACAACTTCATTCCTGTTATATTACATCTTCATTCTCATAACGTTACAACTTCATTCTCGTAATATTATGAGAATAAAGTCGTAATATTATGACTTAATTGTCATAATAGAAAAAGAAAAAATCTCTAGCCTGGCCCTAATACTCCGTCATAAGAACAAACATTTCAACCTGTGACCGAAAAAATAACAGAACATATTGAAGCTGCCCTATAAATATAATAATTACTTTACTCCATATATATTTATATATATGGAGTAAAGTAATTATAGTCATTTTTAAATAAATCATTTTATTCACAAAAACATTAAATTATCCAATTCATAATTTTTTTAAATGTATTTTTTTTTTATTTACTGTGATTTTTGATTGTAAATATTACTTTTAATTTAATTGTATATTTATTATTAGAATCAATTGTTAGATAAATAAACAAATACTTTTTATGGTACATTTATCTGTTTCAAGGGATATTCACTTTTTTTTTTTCATGATATATTTTTGCCCTCCATAGACCTGAGGGATCACATTACTCCTGAGCCCCACTTTGGGAAGCCCTGCTTTAGGAGACGACAGTTTTATTTTATGTTCTACCCTCCCAGAGGAATGTGATATGCCTATCTGGCAAGTGAAGTTAGTGTCCTGTAAAGTATTCACACCCTTGAGCTCTTGCTATTTTTCTTACATTACAACTAAGGCTGAACCAATTATTTGGATTAATCGGTTATTTGAATAATCGTCAACTAATTTAGTAATCGGCTAATCGTTAACTGGAGTATAGAGACTGCCAAACATGCCTTTAGCTGATAGAGTGGTGATAGAGCAGTAATTATATCAAGATTTTAAAAATATTTAAACATTTTGCATTCAAGATTGAAAAAAATATATATTTTTCATCTGTCAATACACTCTATCCACAACTACTCAATTGGAAAAATTTTAGTTTCCCCTGGTTTAATTTCATAAAAAATAGTTCTTTAAGGAACCTTTTCCTAATTATTAATCGAAAAAATAATCAATAAATTAATCGATTTGCAAAATAAAGCCCTAATTACAACCACACATTGTATTATTTGAGTTTTACATGCTGTTGTACAAAAAATAATGCACATTTGTGGAAGAAAATTGAAGCTATTTAATATACATCTGAATTAATTGTGAAGCTCTTTAGTTTTCAGTTCCTCTAAGGGAGTAATTAGAAGAAAAACACCTTTTACATTAAAGCTGCTGATCTGTTAGAATATGTATTTTTTATCTCAGCTTCTTTTGTTCTTTTAATGTATTAAATCATTACCTCTCTAAACGCCTTTATTTATACTAAGATGTTATTTTGGGGATATCAGAGTGAAGGGTGCTGAATACATGAAGCATACCTCTCTGATTTTCATGCATTAAAAGGTTCATTATTTCCATTACTGCAACATTACTTTTTCTGACCAGTATATTGCACTAGAGTAGTCTGCTGTAATATAAGAACGCTTGATAGGGTGTGAATACTTCTGCATGCCACAGTACATACATACAGGCACTGGTAACTAAAGCCGGTTATGTCATGAAAGTGTGATAAACAATGTTGACTTTTTTTTTGTTTCCAACATTTTAATGAAAATGTTTTATAATTTTTAAAGAGTAATTATAATATTAGATGAATCTTGGATGAGCAGCAGCACTCACCACTGAACCTTTAAATGTTTTGTGCTTCCATAGTTCTTCATTCCAGGGTGTCAACCTGATTTGGAAGAAGAAGAGGCATCTCAATCCCAGCATGTTCGGCATCCAGCAGGTTGACCGCGTCCGTGGCGGTGGCAGGTGGCTGGGTGGGGTCGCTGGCAATGTTGGGCTCCCCTGAGTTACGCAGAGAGATGGAGAGAGCTGGTGAGGGTCTTCTAGGGGAGCGCGAGGAACAGCAGGGCAGAAGCTTTGCCAGAGCTCGCTTGAAGTCCCTCATGAACAGTGGATAGATGATGGGGTTTATGGTGCTATTACAGTAACCCAGCCAGGTGATGGCATCAAAAAGCTCCAGTGGGACACACTCGCACACTGCCTGGATAAAGACAGAGGAAATTTTGCCATCAAGGAATAATTAGTTTTTGTTTTTTTGTTGTTTGCAAAATGTGGGGGACATTTATAACATGAATACAGAAAAATGGTTACAGAAAAGAAAAAAAGAAAAAACTAAAGAGTGTCCAGATTGAAAAGAAAATTACCTTCATTTTGTGAAACATACAGCATAAGACAAGTTTATTAATATAGCACAATTAAATGTTCTTTACAATGATTAAACAATAGAATAAAAGGGACATAAAAGCAAGTAACGATTAGAAAAAAAATGATACAAGCAGGTAGTAAAGCAAATAAATCAGTTGCACCACTAATAATAACTCAGTTAACAGTTTAACTTCAACAGTCAAAGGTAGCCCTAAACAAAATGTTTTTTTACTCTCTTTACTCTTTACTCAGCACTTTTACAGTCTTCTTTGAGTTTGTTTCAGATCAGGGGAGCATAGGAACTAGATGCTGCTTTTCCATGCTTGGTTCTAGTTCTGAGTCTACAGAGTACGCTTGCTGGGACTAGAAGAGGACCTGAGTGGTCTGGGAGGTTGATGCACTGACAACAAATCTGTTATGAGTTGAGGTTCTGATCCATTCAGTGATTTATAGACTAAATGGAGGATTTTGAAGTCTATTTTCTGAACTACAGGGAGCCAGTTGAAATACTTCAGAACCGGGCTGATGTGCTCTACTTTCTTCGTGCTAGTGAGAACACAGGCAGTAGCACTTTGGATCAGCAGCAGCTCTGATGGACTTTTAAGGAAATGGAGAAACTGTTGCAGTGATCTATTCTACTAAAGATAAAAGCAGGGATAAAATCACCCAGCTGTGATCCTTCTTTGTTTTTCTTAATATGTTTCAAGAAAGCATTTCTGCAGCATAAATAACAGATTTTTAGTTTTGGGTTAGAAATAATTAGAGTGAGGAATATTTAACATTCAATTTTGTTAAATAAAATTCAAAACGTTTGTCAGGAGAAAAAAAATGCAAGTATATTTTCAATTGTGTAAACATGTTATTAGCCCTATTGCCCTAAACTGCATTTAAAGGTTACCCACAGTTCATTGCAGCTGGCCAGCTTGAGTTTTACAGTAATGTTAATTATTCCATTTTGCAAAGATAATCCCTTATATAATGAAATAGTTTTTTTTTATTTAAAATATTTTTTTACATTCAGTCACATTTTAACAAGCATTTTCTATTTTGTCCAGGAAAAAAAAAATCATTGTACATCTAATATACACTGATTTTAGCTTTTTTCCCATAGGCTCCAATCTAACATGATCCCTGGAGCTAAGGCTACATCATTTGGATGTTATTTCCATTAGGTGGAGAAAAAAAATGAATAAAATAATTAAAGTACCACCTTGCGTTACATGCATAGAAACTTTAAAGGCAAAAAAATATATATATTTTGAGCTGTTGGATTTCATAAAAGAAAGCCAAAGGGCTAGTCTATCCAAAACTGTTGAATTTCCAAACGTAAAACGAAACAAATGTTTTTTGTTTGTTTTTTCGTCTATTTAAAATCCATAAATTAGTTTCCATGGCATGTCTTTAAGTTAAGCAAAAAATACAGAGCTTCTAGGAATTATTGACATAAAGATCAAGATAATATCAACATAGAAATGCAGGAATAATGTAATCTTAGTTGTCCAAATGATAACAAATATGGTAGGAAAAGATTGGGCTTAAGATAGAGCCCTGCAGAACTCCCCATCAAAAAGGGGATTGTGACAGGAGTAGAATAATAAGGGGTCAAGCACAGATAGGGTCCTAGTTCCATATGTGGAGACTATTAGTCTTCGACAAGCCTTCAACGGTTTGGTTTCAAACCTCCCAATCTTTCACCATAAAAAATAAAGTTATCCTGAAAAACTTCCCCCACAGCATATTGTCTATCATTGATCATTAAATCAAAACCATTATGTTTATTTATCAAACCATTTAGTATTAACATCAGGGACGTAAATCATCACAATACAGTATTGTATTGATTTGTTTGGATGAAGATACGTTTTCCGATATCACAAAGTCTCTCTTGATACGATTTTGATTAAATTCAATTTAAAAAGTCTGCAGTTGATATAATGGGATATTACAGAATATGCCCTTTTAACACAATCATTTGCTTCCTGTCCTTATGGTAAAAAAGACGCTAGCATATCCTAAAAATGTGAATTCATGCTTTGATTTTGCATCAATGTATTTGGATTGTTAATCAATTTGGGTGGATGTATCGTTACATCTTCAACTAACCTTTCACCTTTTTACTGTCTACAGCAGGGGTCTCAACGTTTTTCAGGCTAAGGAGCCCCAAACTGATGGCGAGATGGAGCGGGGACCCCCTAATAATGTATATTGTATAAAATTGTGTTAAATCAAACTGGTCCTATAGTCACTCTATTACAGATGGATGAATGTAACGAAAGTAATTTCTCCCTGGGATTATTAAAGTATTTCTCATTCAGATTCCTGGTTGATGGGACAGGTGTTGTGAATGAAACAGTGTCCAGCTTGAAAGAGCTCCTGTGTTTCGCTAAATGTGAGCGTTGATGACTGAAAGACATCTTCTGCCTCCATTTAACTGTTTACTTCAGTGTGTGGAATTAATGTTAATGTGGATTTGAAGACATTTCAGTTAGTGGAAGAAATTGCAGGAGGGAATATAAAAAAAAAACCCTAAAACAACCAAAACTTTTGCGACCCCATGCAGTACCTCTGTGGACCCCCTAGGGGTCGTGGACCCCATGTTGTTCTACAGTTTCATGTGCATAAGGTTTAAATTAAATCTCCTTTTAGAATATTTCTTTCTTTGGACAATCTCAGATGTTTTCTGAAGCCTTTTAATCCTTTGCGTTATTTTCTATAAATTTGAGCTGTGAGAGGCTGCAGAATATTTTCTCCTACAGCACTTCCCTCATCTACACTGAAGAGTTTATCATCTTCAAACCATTTGAAGATATGATGCTGACAGTTTGTCAACCAGATTTTTCAAAATCGGTTTCTCACACAAATAAGCTCTCTGCTCATTAGCTGCATATCATTTGACAGCTGATTGCTGGAAACGCTGATTTTGAACAATTAGGGTTTAGACAGTGAAGGAGGAGACAGCTGTTAGAGGAGAGCTTCCAATATTATCAAGATGAGACAAGGAGGCAGTGGGAATGAGACAGAACGGGGGGGAAAGTTTCACACACCACATTGAGTGTGAAAAGCAAGAAGAGCACAGACAGTCAAGTCTCTGTGCTCTATGTTATACAGAAGGAAAGGCAAGAGGGCACAGATGGGCAATCATAATGACTGGATCATTGAAAGCTTGAAAAACAGAGCAAGTGCCATTACTGATTTAGATTAAGCTCCTCATTGACGTTTACTTGGCCTCTAAGAGCTTTTAAACGCACTTTCTGGTTTGATGTAATTATATATTTAATTTGAACTAATTAAAATGAACTGTTTCAATTGTATGAAAATTATTAACAGCACTTTAGTGGGGTGTATGTTGGGCTTTGAAATGAGTCAGACACACAGAGCTGAAATGCCAATCTATTTCCTTGTTGGCTTGGCAGGGCTGTGACGCCAAGGCTGGCAAACACAGAAATAGAGCAGTATCCAACTGTTTTTTTGTTTCTCTTTTCTATTTGTACACTTGTTTTTTGCTATTCCTTTCGTACTTGCAACACAAATTTAATTTGGTAAGAAAAAAAAAGTACTGAATCAAACAAACAAGAATCATTCCAAAGGACAAGATTTAGAAGCTGAGAAAAAAGTCTTTTAAAAATTTGTTGTGAAGACCTGGAGTGTTGCGTGTGTGTGGGAGAGGATTTAAGTTTTAAAGCAGGGGTCTTCAACGTTTTCCAGACTAAGGACCCCCAAACTGATGGCGAGATGGAGTGGGGACCCCCTAATTTTATATATTATATGAAATTTTTTTATATCAAATTGGTCGTATAGTCACTCTATTACATATGGTTTCATGTACCGAAAGTAATTTCGCCCTGGGTGTACAGGGAAGTATTTCTAAAAAAAAAAAAAAGTCTGATTAACCACTAATTTTTCCAACCCCATCAAATAAGATGGTCTTTTTAAAGAAGATATTTAACTGTTAAAACAACTTTTTCAATATTATTACTGATAAAGGATCGATATAGATCTATACTTCTATAGTTTTATATTTTACTTCTGTTAGCAGCAGGAACATGTATAAAAAGTAGATATCTTCCTGGGAAAAACAAAATTTGAAAAACTATTGGCTAAACTGAGATGTAAACTCACCTAGAAAATACAGTGTAAATCACAAACCTAACTGCAGCGTGCAGAGAATCAGTCTTCACAGCTTTATTTGAGTGTGTGTGGAAATGCAAGAAGGCTTAATACCACAGACATCACCATTTACAGCTGAGAAATGATCATTTTCTTCTCACATCTGCCAAAAATGTGCAATTCACACAGCTGTGATCCTTCTTTTTTATTCTGAATATGTTTGAAGGAAATATTTCTGCAGATTATATAACTGATTTTTAGGACGTTAGGATAAGAAATATTTACAGTGAGGAATATTTAACATAAATTTTTTTTTAAATATCATTCAAAACTTCTGGCAGGAGATAAAAATGTGAATACATTTTTGCTGTGTTAATATAGGTTATCAGCCCCATTGCATTAAACTGTATAGATTTCCCATAGTTCACTGCAGCTGGCTATCTTGAGTTTCACAGTAATGAAAATTACTCTGTTTTACAAAGATCACTTATATAATGAAATACCTTTTATATTTAAAGTAATGAGAAAAATGCATTTCAAGTGGAATATTCTATTTTGATGAAAAATAAAAACGTTTAATTTTAGATGTAATATACACTGATTTTAGCATCCTTGTCCAGGGTTCCAGTCTAACATGATCCCAGGAGCTGTTCTTTTTACATCTCGTTGCAGGTGATGAAGCAGACTGAAAATGTTTTATGATAGGTTCACACCGGACGCAGCAAGAGCAGCAAAATCGCGTCTGCTGCTTAACTTTTGCTGCTTGTACCGGTTAGTTCTGAAGCGGCGGCTGGGAAGCAGCTTTGCTGCTCTGGCTACTGCGGTGCTAAAGTGTGTCTGACGCGCGTTGGGCTGAGCTTCTCTATCCTTTCTTTGCCTTGCAGCTATATTGGCTGTGATCAGTGAGGAATAAAGTAGTTTTAATATGTTTTTAAGTGGGAAAATACACCTGAAAACTTAATCATTGCAGTCAGTTCATCCAGATTAAAATCCTGCCTTCCAATATTATTTCTGTCAGAGCAGCCCAGAGCGCCACATTCCAGCGGTGCACTGTCAGTAGGAATCCCATTCAACACCAGCCAGTAGGCAGCTGGTAGGTGTTTTCATCTAAATAATCTAAACTGTAGGCACCAGGATAATAAAAGCAAACATATTCTGTCGGCAGGTTTTTCCATTTTAAGTTAATTTAGGTTTCAGAGGAGTGATCATAGCGCTCTGTATCATCAGAGATGTGTCTGTCTCCCTGGCAGCTCCCAGATCAGCGTCTCTGATTGGTTGATGCGGCGCGTCAAGCAGCAAAAAGTTAAATTTTCCATCTTCGAGCAGCAGCACGTTTGCGGCTCCGATTCGTGCTGCTTCAGCTGCTCCAGACAATTGCGCAGCGCCTGCTGCTCAAAAACGTGCTGCGGGACCTTTTGCTGCTGCGCCTTGATGTGCTTTAACCATTGACTTTGCATGTAAACTCGCTGCTTCTGCTGCGCCTGCTGCGTTGGTGTGAACGCAGCATTATCATTATCTCCTTTCTATCTCCTCTTTCTTTCATCTTTTTTATCCTTTTTTTCTGTTTTTCCTCTTCTATTCTATTTACATTTGCAGTGTGCATATAATCTGTAAAAACTCCCTGCATAATTATAATATAGCAATTTATATGCATGAAACAAGCTGAACACTATGGCAATAGCCCTACTCCTCCACTTGTGAAAGTAAACTCTGTTGGGCTCTTTTTGGCATCAGGACAATTATTCTTATTGCCACATCGCCAGACAGGACAATGCTGAAAAAAAAAGGGGGAGGGGCACCAACATTTGAAAGTGAAAACAAACATTTAAATGAAAGTACTACTTTGCACTACATGCATTGCATCTTAGGAGTGAAAAAAATATTTTGACCTGTTGGAAAAGAAAGCCAAAGGCATTGGTGTATCCAAAACTGTTGAATTTCCAAACATAAAATTCAACAAATTCTGATTTTGTATTTTATTTTAGTTTTGCTTCTATTTAAAATCAGGAAAAAAATGCAGGGGGTAATATGAAAAAAAAAAAAGTCTAATCAACCAAAACCTTTCACGACCCCAATGCAGTACCTCCTTCGACCCCCTAGGGGGTCGCGGACCCCCTGTTGAAGACGTCCACTCTAAAGGGTTCAGCGGCTATACTGAACCGGCCGTCAGGTGTTCGTACTGACCTGAGCCATGTTGGTGATGAAAAAGGGCAACCAAGCACTGAAGAAGAGTCCCAGGAGGACTCCCAGTGTGAGACTGGCCTTCAGCGCCCTCCGACCCTGCTTGTGAGCAAGACGGCGCTCACTGGTCACAGACAGCTATGGACAGTAGAAAAATGTTGTTAAAATACAGTCCAGGAAGGATTTAACACTCCTGACTTATTTGGTAACAGCTGTTGACTTAATGGATGAGAAAATCACATCATCTAACCTTTGCCTTTAGTTTAAATCATTTAAAACTAGCCAGGTTTTAGACATTAAAGCTAAAGGAATTGATGTGCTTGCTTTTAATTTTGTAACATCTAATTGCCTTTGCTAATGAGAGGACGCTGGCTGACGTGCCTAGAGGGCGGCCATCTTGGATCGGACCACAGTTCAGACAGCTGCTGTCAGAATGACATGAAAGACGATTCAGAGATAATATTACAATAATCTCTTACACGTCACAACCCCTTAGAAGAACAAAACAAATTCTAAAATCACTTTTACATTAGATAACACATTAATGTCTATGATTGGAGTTATATCAAAAGACTAGCTTGCTATTGATGAATCTGCTATGCTAGTTAGCCAAGAAAATAGCTCTTGTTACCAAAATTGGAACACTATTCAGTATCAATACATCACCAGCACCGACATTTGTTTCTTTAATAACTATTTAGTAGAACTGCTAAGACTTTTAATTCATGGTCATTTTGAAGGAAAATGACAATTTAGCTACATTAGTTTATATTAGTGGTAACAAACCAGCTAGAATCAACTGAAATCAGTCCGAAGCTTTCATTTATAAACTTTCCAATAAGCCATTCTTTTTTAGTTAAATCAAGCTGTGGAGAAATGTATTGATATATCTTAGGTTTTAAGGTTTATATTAAACCTACTTTAATATGAACAACTGAGGATCAGAAGAAGAATCATTTTAAGCTAAAATTCAATGAATATCCCTCACTTTTGACAAACAAAACATGCAAAAAATAAAGAAAATAATTAAATATCTATCATTTATCAGGAGTAGATCACCCAGGAACCCTTACAAAATGGTTACGTTTTAATATTTAATTGAGGGGGCTGAAGATCAACCTTCAGAACCAGCTTCAATGGTTCAGGCATCGTCACCTGGACCACTACCATGATGAGCCTTACTGGGTCAGATGTCTGATTAATTGTGTTTCCAACTTGCTTCTCTTCTCTGATGATTGGAGGTTTAGGTCTCTAAAACAGTGTTTCTGTCTGCCACAGGTCTGACTGAGACAAACAGGCATACTGGTCTCTTTTGGGACTGTCTTTTGGCTCTCCGCTTTGAATACAAATTGGTAAAGATTTAAGAAAATTACTTAGTGATGCTGAAATTTTTGAATCTTGCAAAGGTTTAAACAGAGCTAGTATAACATATGAGTCTCAAAAAATATATATATTTGCACGCAAATCTGACAGATTAATCAGATCCCTATCTGATCTGCTCAGATAAGGCTTCGGCATTGTTTCTGACGATTACTCAGTGTCCAGACGTTGCAGCTTACAGGCTTCCAAAATATCTTTGGAAGCAGACGTCACTAAGGCCTTATCAACCAATTAGAAGCCTTCTTCAGGTACTTTAAAATACATTAGTACCAGTAGTAAAAATAGTGCATGAATATGCATACTTGGCAGTGAGTATAGATGGTTGAACGAGGCTAGTTAGAAGCTCTGATGGGTCAGATTAGAAAAGCACAATATAAGTTCAGTCTAATCACCATTTATAGTTAAACATATAGTGATTTAAGTTATTCAAATTAAGGTTCACATCCAAGTGAAAAGCATGTTATAAATTAGAACTATGGTGATCAATTATTTTGAAGGCTTCTGAATTTCTTGATTAGAAAAAATAGATGATCAGTATAACAGAAACTGTCTATGTTTTAACAAGACATTTAAAAAACAGTCTTTTGACAATGAAAAATCATTCAGTTTTCTTTTAATTTTCACATGAATAAAACCTTATCATAGCCACATCTATGGTCTGGCAAAGACATTTGAAGGGACCTTTAGGCGAGCATCTGATGTGGCCATATACATTTATATACATTTATGTATATACATATATACGTTTATGTAAATCTAACACCTGCTCAGTTTTCATCCTGCTTTTTAGGAGTTTATTTCTTGAACCATGTCCTAAGAGTCACAGTTTTAACATTTGATTTCGGTCTATTTAAAATGAAACAATACAGAGGATTTTTTTGGAGGCTGTTTAAAGTTAATGTTTAGGAAGTGACATGAAATTACAGGGACACGTTATTCAACATAACACATCCTTTCTCTCCAGCTACATAAAAAGTGCTGAAGGATTTTCTTAAAACTAACAAAAAGAAAATAATTTCTTTACCACCCCTGTCCTTCAAAGCCAGTTGGTAGAAAAACCAATCTCACTCTTATACTATGAATCTACATCTACTATTTTTATGACAGCGTTCCAAAGCAAAACGCGGCGAATGGTGTTTTAATTATAGTCTCTAGGTAACGCTGTACGCATTTTCCCTTTAACTATTGTGGAAAGAAAGAAAAATATCTCAACAATTTCTTTTTATGTTCAAGGTTGTGATGCAACCAAGTGATTACTTCACTGTTAAGACTATTCTAAAATGTTCATGTCTTGAAATAACAGTATGTTAGTGGTAAGGACAATTATCTGTTGATGGAATTATTATTATTGTTTCTGAATTAAAAGGATTGTTTATACTGAATTTTAATTAAATAAATCAGGATGATTTTAGGTGTAAAAATCTTATTCTACCGGGAGATAATTTTACAATGCAGGATTATTCTTTCACTTCAGTAGATCATCTTCTAGTATGTTTATTTTATATTAGGTCAGGTCGACAGTTATGCATCTCCGTTCAATTTTAACAAGCAAAAGATACATTTTGAGATAGATTTTGCCTAAAAGTTTCATTTAATTCTATAGAACGTTTTCTTACCAGTACATTTTGAGACATGGGAGGTCCGTGATTGAATTTATATCCATCCTGCTGAGCTGACCTTGCTTCGACTCTGGAGGAAGGAGGCCGGGAAGGTTCTCCAAGGGATGGATGAGGGTGTGGTGGGTGGCTCAGTGCTGCAACTCTCTTTGCTTGTCTGCGTGCGGCCAGAAGGATGCGGCAATAGGTGAAGCAAATGGCGCTGGAGGGCAGAAAGAAGGTAAGCACGGATGCCACCAGGGCAAAGGGCAGGGTCACCTGCAGGCGGCACTGAAACGACGCACCTCCTGATGGTGAGAGCTGAAAGTAGGACTCTGGGTACAGTTTTTCATAGAAGGAACTGATGTTACCAAGACTGACTTGAGGAATTGGGGGGTCTTCATTCCCGTGGCCTAAACTGTGCCAGTTCATCTCAATGGGTAAAAAGGAGGCCAGTACTGCCAGACCCCAAGCAGCTCCAACCAGAAGCAGGGCCCGTGGTGGAGTCATCCTCTGCTTGTAGCGCAGCGGTGAAATAATGAAGATATAACGGTCCAGGCTGATCACGCACAGGTTTAGGATGGACGCGCTGCAGCACATGACATCAAAGCATAGCCAAACCGGGCAAAAAGCAGGCCACAACACCCAGGAGCCACACAGCACGTTGAGCATGGCCGGAGGCATGACCACCAAGGCCACCATCAGGTCGGAGAAGAACAAAGACACCAGGAAGCAGTTGGAGGTGCAACGCAAAGAACGATGGGCAAACACCAAAGCGATGAGCAGGATGTTGCCACAGATGGTCATAAGGATGATGGCTGTCAGCATGAAGGCCAGCAGCCATGGGCCGCTGCCTGTGATGTTCCAGTCGGTGGCAGCAGGAGCGCTGCCGTTGAAGCTGCCCACAGAGCTGGACATGTGAGAGTCGGTCATGGTGTTGGCTGGCAGTGATCAGGGAATCAGCTTCTCCTCTTGGAAAAAGCCCCGTCCTCAGAACAATACCATAGAGGTCTGCTTATCAAAATCCATCCAACTCTTCCTCTTCATGGATGAATATCTCCATGTTAGCAGGAATCCCTCTTAGTGGAGTGGGCTCCTGCTCCAGTGCCACCAATAGACTAATTCAAACCTTCCAAAGTGTTTGCCTCATCTCTTTATTCAGGCCAGCGTGTCCTTACTTCATCCACAGCTGAGAGCCAGAATGAGCTCTTCAATAGCTGACAGAGGGTTTTTAAGCTGCATGCCACATCGATGACAGGCGCCGGGAGGAGGGCACAGAGAGAGATAAGCCTTTACTTCGAACATAAAAGCAGTTCCAGTGACATGACCCACTGAGGATGGAGAGAGATCCTCAAAAACATATCTCAGAGAAAAGACTCAGCCAGCTTTTGTACGTCTAGCTGAGCAGGAGTTCTTTCTCTCCAAACCACAAGTCCTTTTATTCTAGGAAACAAGAGAAGATGAGCAAAAGAACTACATTAAAAAAAAAAAAAAAGCTGTGCAACATTCATTACCAAGCCGGGCTCTGCTCAGAAGTGCTCTACAGGTATCATGGTCCTTATAACGCTCCGCATCCCTTGCTGCTGTTAATCCCTGAGGCGGCCACTTCAGCGTGTTTCCCAGCCGGAGCGGACGGCTACTGAGAGAGAGCGTGTCAAACATGGAGCTGTTAATGCATAACCATGCACAAACAGAGCCCAGATATGCTAATTCTGCATCATAGGAACTGTGTGGGTGGTCTTTCTCCCTGTTTGGTTGTGCGTTTTTTTTCTCATTCTGATAAAACTATGCGCATTTTTATAAAGCTTTATTGAAATCTGATTGATTGTCTCAAAGTTGCTGCAATCTGTTTATCTTTTGGATATAATTTCTGTATGGAGACAATTTAAAGGTAACCAAACCGAATCAAATGCTCAATTTTTGTTGTTTTAGATATAATTTTCCACATTTTATGTTGATAAGGTTGTATTTAGGGGCTAACTTAAATGCTTTTATAACCCCATTTGAGCTGTGCTTATAAGTTCAGGGCCCTTGCTGCACTGAAAGAGGAATCTCTGTCCTGTTTTTTAGTTCATTGTCCCTACTGATCAGAAAGCATCCCCACAGCATGACGCTGCCTCTACCGTGTTTAACTATGGAGGTGTGTTTAAAGCCATTAAAGATTTCTGAAAACAGGCCAAAAAGTTCAGAATTGGTCTCGTCTGACCAGATCTTCTTGCAGATGTTGGATGTGACTCCTGAGAATTTGTGAACTAAAGAATGAATAATGCAAGCTTATAAAAAAAAATGGCTTCCTTTAAAATTATTCCATAAAAAGCAGAGGTGTTAAGGAGGTTTTTTCTAAATCGTGGACCTCTACAGCTCCTCCAATGATCAAGGGTCATTTTTCTTTCTTCTCTATTTAAAGTATAACTTTAGGTTAATATAGATGGGCTTAAGTCCAGTTGTGGGTCCATGTATTGAATAGGGCTTTGTGAAATGTTAGGATATTGTTTTATACTTTAACGCTTCTAGCTTTCTCTTGCCTACCTTGGTTTTCACTAATGGGTTTTAACAAAACAATGCTTTAAGAAAACAGCTGAGAATAAAGATAGAGTTAAAAAAACTCTTTTTTCAAGGAGTCTGTTTGCACATTTTTATATATAAACATCAGAGTAATAGGGTGGAGTCCAGAAACCTGCCATACTCTTCAGATTTTATTTTTAAAACATTCTAACACCCTGTATCACATTTTCTTGTTCATATCCAGCAATTTTATTGTCATTACATCGATTCCCAGAGCTATATATATAAAGAGTGTACAAATACATCCAACATGCACAGTAATGTTTTTAATTCCTCCTTTTATTTATTGCAACTGTTAATAACAAGTTAAGGCCAAATTAAAATCAAATGGAAGGTCTTTTTTCTTCATACGAAAAAATTATTGCAGTCTGTGCATTCAAATTCAGTTTCTGCCCCAAAAAATTCCACTTTTCAATTATTTATATTTCCTTAAAGTATTTTTGATTCAAATATTCTTTTTTTTAACTGAATTTCAGAAAAAGGTTTGCAAAAAAAGTACAACCGCTCTAAGTATTACATATTTAACATAATTTTATGAAATATAGATGTTGGTCTTAATTTACATTTTTAATTTCATAAAACATTTGTAGCTTTATTTATACATTTATTCAAATTTTTGTATTTCTGCCCATCATTGAGTTGGTGACCTTCTTTTGTATAGCTGAATGACTTTGATGACTCCTCAGCATCTTCGCATGGCATCAGTGCAGCTCAGCCTCACAGTCAGCCTTTGGGTCCAGATCATCCAGCCTTTTTCTCTATATGTGCCTTGGCTCTGGAGGCTCCTCCCACGGCGCATCACAGGCCTGTGATTTTGTGAACCTTTTTTTAGAAACAGCCTGTGACTTCTGTTAAACAAGGGGGCGATGCGATCTCAGGGCATTTATTCACATAAACTCAAGATGATGGACTACTTTCTGTCTCATCAGTGTTTAAGACATAAATCCCCAAAATTGTAAATAATCACTGAAAAATATCTGATAAACACCAAGAAATATGAGAAATCGAATAAATATTTTTTTTTTATATTTGTAATGTTCCTATAAGTCAAGTAAACATGCCTGATGGAGCCACTGGCCTGAAATAAAATGTTCTTAACACTTTGAGTCTAATCACTGAAATCAGGTATTTTTTGTAAAGTTCAGGAAATTTTCTTTCAGACTTTTGTGTCTTCTGAAAGATTAGTTCACTGTTCATGAACAAGGTGCTTCAGTTTGACTAGTAGTTTTATTTTATTATTTCTTTGAATAAAAATTCTAAAATCAATCTTATTTTACTATATACCGGTAACTAGTAAATTTGTATTTATCATTACCTTTTCAGTTTTGTGTTAAATTAACTACCAGTGGGAATGTATCACTTTCTTTAATAGGAAGGTTTGCAAACTTTTAAGCACAACTGCACATATAGCACTTTACAGATAAACACCAATAAGGGCCTCACATGAATAATTCAATGATAAATAACTAACTGGGTCAGATTACATCTGAGTAAGCGGGTCTTTAATGTTTTTTTTTTTTATTTTATATTTTTAAGAGTTAGTAGGAGTGAAAGTGATTTCCAGGGCCTCTGAGCCTGATCTTCATAGATACAGTCATATGAAAAAGTTTGGGAACCCCTATTAATCTTAATCATTTATTTTTAAATATTTGGGTGTTTGAAACAGCTATTTGCACATTTGGCCACCTTAAATACATTTTCTCATGACTGGATACTCCTGGCTATGAAGTTCAAATATTTATTACGTTACCAAACCGATTTTGTGCTTCAGTAAGTCACTGAAAAGCAGTTAAGGGTATTGAAATCAATAAACAACATTTTCGCACCCATCAAGTTTTCTTTTAATGCATACAGCACATTTTCTGTTAGTCCAATAAACCTCAATTCAATACTGAAATATTACTTTGTCCATCAGTTATTAGATATATCTAACTGAAATAGCTGTTGCAAACACCCAAATATTTAGAAATAAAATCATTAAGATTAATAGGGGTGCCCAAACTTTTTCATATGACTGTATTTGTTTTTTTAATAAGTCTAGGGAACCACCAGCAGCATCTGGTTATAGAAGACATTTGCTCCTATTTTCTCAGTTTTAATCTGATGATCCTAAACAGAAACCAAACTAAGTTGATGTAGAAACAATATTTTTTCATTTCCTGACAAATGTTAAACCATTTTTATTGGGATTTTTTGTTGCAGCTCAATGCAGATAAATCCTATGGCAATCTGAAACTGACTAATCTACGCTATCGTGTCACCTTGCCCAGTCTTTGCACTCTGGTCCAACCACTTCCCTCTACACCAACTCAGATATAAACTACAAACATTTGAATACAGACTCAGAATAATAACCTTCTGGCTGTTATGATCCAATAAGGGAACCTTTATTAGGAAGTCCCATTTCGATTTAAAATTCAGCTCTATTTGAATCTAATAGGGTCACTGAATAGATATCAAATCACATTCATCCATCATATATTTATTTCATTATCGATTATTTTATTAAATACACACAGATTGCTCTGATCAGGCAGAAAAAAAACTCATACAATCATTTTTAGGACGGTAACTCCATGGGAAGACACAGATCCAACTGTAGCATAAAGCAAACTGTGACACTCCAACAGCAAAAACCAAATCATTGCAAAAATGATATTAAAAAAAACAAAACTGCTTGATGGGTCGAAGTTACTGCTCCTGCTGGAAAAAAAGAGAAAAACAAAGATTTAGTCATTTGTAGAAAATACAGACAGAAAATTTATTTTTGAGGAAGGCTTTTGATTTTTGGTGATGCAGAACTGATTTAACCAAAATCTTTGAATAAAAGCCAAAACTAACAAAAATAAAATAAAATCAGGTGTTTGCCAACTATCAAACAAAGAGGTTAAGAAAAATTTGAAAAATTTACCCCAAAACGTTTCTATCTCTTTTGGAAAACTTGATACACAAAATCAGGTCTGTAGTGATAAGAACACATTGGAGTGAGCCGAGTCAGGCAGACTGCTCACCACTGCACTACCAAGAGGAACCAGGTGTCTATTTTCATCAAGTGACACCCTTTGTGTCAAAGTAAAACACATGCACTTTGAGGAAAAGTGCAAAATAACTAAACCCCCTAGGGGTCGCGGAAACCCTGTTGAAGACCTCCGTCATAGGTAGTAAAATAAAATACGGCTGTGATCTGTTTTGCTTTGTTAGGACCCAGCTGAAAAATTAAACAAGCTTTTATCAACCAAAAAAATAAATTTTTCTTATACGTTTGAGTTCAGACTGGATGTAGAGAACAGCCTGGGATCAGCTGGTTTTCACCCTGAGCTGCCGGAGCTCATAAAAGCAGCTCAGATGACTTGATGAAAACAAAGTAAAACTAATTAACTTGGTCTATGATTTTTTTTTGCTCTTTATTTTGTTCCCAATTCATCTGGGTCTAAATAAGGAAGTTACTCAGAGAAGCTCTGGTTTTATAAATACTGGCTTATAATAGAATTTTAATTTTTATTTATTCTGATTCCTTACTAACTGCTAGGCAAACGTATTTATGTTATTCTTTTTATTTGGAGATGTAAAGAACAAAAAAATACCTAGTAATTAAAAGATTAAATAAAAGAGTTTTGAATTTCGGTAATCAGTTATTGTAAGTCCACTTTTGGACAATCAGCAATACTTTTGACTGATGGTAAGACAAAATTCCCAAAGGGGTATACAAGTCAAAAAAGGTTGGGAAACGCTGCCTTTATGGCCTTGGCCTCATACTCTTTGGTCTTGGATGGTGGGGTCTTGACGGAAACACTATTGGAGCAGCAGGTTGTTTTGCATTTACTCACACTAGGTTGTGTTTTTATCTGTCCGTTTTCATCATCATTTCTGCTTCATTCTCTCTATTCTCCTACTCTGCAAGAATCTGTTAGTTCAATCTCCTACGTTCTACTCTCTCTTTTTTCTGATAGTAGCTTTGCCTGCAGCTCTGTTCCCTGTTTGGTTGTGACTCCCATCCTGGAGAGGAGAAATATCAACTGTGCGGCTTACTATAGATGTTGGAGATCGGCCTGTTTTTTTCCAGTGTAGTCCTATTTCTCTGACTGTGATTGGCTGGATGTGCTCCTTTCATCCTCTGATATGGGAGCTGGCTCAGAGCTCGTCTGCCTGGTTGCTGTGTGTTTCTTGGACGGGGCCGCCTTTTACAGCTGCTTTTTGTATCTCTCTGCTTCTGTCTCCTTGAACCCCAGTCATCATTCGGCAGCAGATGGCCGCTCACACTGAGCCTGTTTCTACCAGAGGTTAGGTTACTTCCTGTTAAGAGGGAGTTTTTTTCCTCTCCACTGTTGCTACAAGCATGCTTATAGTGTGAGTGGATTACCTCTTGAGTCAATTAGTCGATGTAATCAACGGTTTTCCTTAGAAAACTTCTTTGAATCAATTTGGATTGTTTGAGAGCAGGTGAACTGTAAAGTGCGTTGAGACGATATGTATTGTGAATTGGTACTATAGAAATAAATTGAATTGAATTGAATTGCATGATCTCTGGATAATGATTGTTACTCCTAACGGACCTTCTAGTCAGAGCTAATAGATCGGTGCACATAAGCAGTGATCCAAGCAGGGTGTTTTGGGGTAAGGCTGGCATAAAAGATGAGGATCAGTGTGCATGAAGCAACCTGTTAAAACCAAATGACACCAAATCAAACCTTTTGGCTTCTGTGCTGCATATAATGTGACCTCAGGTCATTCTGACAGTTGGCATACGCCATCCCAAGTCCAGCTCCTGAGAATAACGTAATAGGCCATGTACGTCCTGCAAAGAGAGATACTCTGTTACCATTTTCCAACAATAACAAGCACATCTCAAAAATATTAGTGAAGTTAAGACATTTATTTAAGAATACTGTAAATGGAGGAGAAAAGACTCCCTAACGGCACTCAAGACTAGTGTGTTAATGTGCAGCAGAAGAATGCAATCCTAGCTGTGTGGTCACATGTCCTCAACGAGTTACGTGTCAGTTTTAAATTAAAATACAGCTACAAATAAACAGAAAATGCTTACTTTTGAAGAACAGAACAGAAAATACGATTCCTAACCCAACACCATTTACCTGAAATGCCAGAACAACACAAAAAAACATCAGATATAAGCACTAAAAAACTGCAAAGATACCTTTCTAACAATCTTGTCTAACCTACCCTCTGATGTACAAATAGAGTGCCATTTGTTATCTTTGTAATATCAAGTAATAGTGATGCATTTGATAGGAAAAAAAAGTTATTTTAGCTCAAAGAAAGCAAATTCCCAAGCAGGTGAAACTTGCCCATTTTTAAAGATTCGACCTTCAGTATCAGCAAGTATGGAAAATCCTGTACATATGGAATAACCACCAACAGCAGTATTCACTCTATGCTTTGGAATACAAATGCACAAGTTTTATTTGTTTATTATCCATTTTATTTGCCAAATGGTACCGAAAACATTGGCCGAGTATAGAAGGATACTCAACAAGAGGATAAAACAAAACCGACAAATTTAATTTACAACCAATATATTGCTTTTAGTCAGTTAAAATGTCATGTTTTTGCTGCTTCTTCATTCCATTCCTGGGTTTTTACTCCATTTGTAGCTTGACTTTTCTTTGGTATCAACCGTGAATCAACTGACGCCCACCAGGGGGAATGTTTTTATACCCAATTGAATAACAAAGGATTAAATAAAAATTCTGTTGCACTGTTGCATAAAATCTGGTTTTATGATTCCTACAAATAATTTCCATCAGCAAAAGATCCCCTGGAGCTTTTTCTGATTATTACATCTTGTCCCATCTGTGCATACAATTTTATTATATCTTAACTTCTATAATTCAGAGTGTATATATTATTGCAGGAGTTCAAACAAAGCATAAAATTGTAGGAACATTTGGGCCACTAGGGTGATCAGGTGTTCCTATGTGGATCTAATTCGGCACCGGGAACAAAAACAGAGTGTGGCAGCAGTGATATTCTCAGGTGGACTGTCCTAACTAATATGATATTTTATTTGTTGCTGTAATAACCCTAAAATGACTAAAGAAATACAGTAACAAAATATCTAAATCAATATACTAACATTTAATATAACTTGTGCTCTTTTCAGAGGTAGTTTTTGGGTTCTGTGAGGTCAAAGGTTAAGTGTTTCTGCAATTCATCTTAGACTTTTTTTTTTAAACAGATAAAGAACTGCTCAACCCATTTAATTTGTATATAAGGCTGGACCGTAAATGATAAATTCAGAAGTGATTCTCCAACTATCAAAGAATTTGGCAGAAATAATAAAAACAAAAACAGGTTTGTCATTGTTTGATCATGTTGCAAATACAAGGCACAAAAGCTGACATAAAAACATTTATGATAGATTGATAAATTACTATTTATATTATATAAAATATGCTTTCATATTGAGTGTTTGTCCTGTATCCCTTGGCCAGGTCCCTTAAGACTGAAATTAAATATTATTCAACAGTAACTTAATTTAAAATGATGTAGAACTTCCTTATTTTCATATAAAATGGTCTACTTGAAAGATATATTAGTATTCTATTTATTTTTCATAGGAATATTATGACCAAATTAGACTGTAGATGGAGAATACATTGTTGTGTAGATTTTTATAGAACAGGAATCAGGAAAATCTGGTCTGTCATCAGCCATTTATTTGAAAATACAGTGGTTATGCTTATTTACTGTGAGTTATGTGAGTGGAGTGATTTCATTATAAAATAAATCAACATTAGATAAAATACTGTTTCTCTATATGCTGTTTGTGGTCAGGGGACCCGATAGAAAGAATAGATATAGAAATATATGTATGATGCTTCTAACATTGAAATCAACATAGTGTAATGTGTATTAATGTATTAGTGTTGCACCGATACGAGTATCATGCAGGGCCCCGATCCAGCACTAAAATTGTTGTATCGGTATCGCCGAGTTCCAACAAATAGCGCACTGATACCATTTTGTCACCTATTCCTGGTAGGCAATAAAAAGTTCTACTGGATTCACTTTGTATTAGTCTTTTTCCTGCTTCATAAAGGTAGGCAGCAGCTGGACAAAGCCATGATGGCAATTATTTAACATCCAAGTAGTATGCAGTTCTTCATATATATACAAATCAATTTCAGACAGATGGTATCGGGGTTGCGCATATATATATATATATATATATATATATACACACACATGTTAAAGGATCTTGACACTCAACAGCATCTCATTTGTCAAAGCAAGCCGATTTAGGGCTGCAATTATTAAAAACCACTAATCTATAGTATGTCTAACCTATAGCTAATATAGGCTTATTCATCCTGCCACCAAAGAAGCAACAATAATATTATAGAGTGATTGGAAACATGCCAACACGCCATTATATAACCCAATTAAACATAATTCGTGCTTAGCTGGGCAATATATTCCTGTAAAACCAGAACCATGTGTTGTCTGCAACTTACACCAATAATAATATTAAAGGTTTCTACTTTTCCAGTTGTTGTATTTTAACCATATAAGTCAGATTGACAGACACAGGTCAGTAATGAACCCCGGTTTGTTTACATTAACCTCTAAATGCTCATTAGTTGTCCTTTACTAGCCCTGTGCGGCTAGCTAGTTAGCTTCAGTCAATGACAGCATTAAACTACAATCCAAACTAACGCCTAATGCTTCATTATTATCTTTCATGGCAGAAACCCTGCTGGCTGAAAGCTGAGGAATATTTACCCAGTTTAGTCACACCGTCTGCCAGGCAGCGGTCCCACTTTTTACCGAGTTCCTTCTCAGACATTCTGACTTTAGCTCCTGGCTAAAGGTTTCAGCTGCAGCTCTGGCTGCTGCCTTTGAGGACCGCTCGGAAATGTACAAGACTAATATGATGTGTTGGGAAATTAAGGTAAAAATACGACACATGGAAAAATCGGTAAATAGAACATTCCCATTGAATTATAGAGCTTTTTATATTACTGTATAAAGATTTAACTCATAAAATGCTGTTTGTTTAAAAAAAAAAAACACTTTCAAAGATGGCTAATTATTTATCCGTTTCACGTGAATGCACCATGCAGCTACTTTTGCAAAAATGCTGCCACCTGCCGGTGAAAATAAAACTTTTTCTAAAAGTATCTAGGCCTACTGCTACTAGATACTTTCTAAAAGTATCTAGGCCTAATAATGATTTAACTTTATTGAGCTCACATTACTATGAGACACGACAACAGACTGGCTCCATCCATATCAAGATATTACACAGTAGGACATTCTGAATGCAGGGTGAAAGAGAGCTCGCTGTTAAGAGTAATCCACTGTTTGTTTTTATTCAGTTATTCAACAATCCAGCCACCCAATAAAATAAGTTGAACTACGGATCCCCAAACCAAAAAAAAGTAAGAAGAAACTACAGACCCCGCTAATTCGTAACATAACACAGTGCTGAAAAGAGATCTGATTCTTGCTTTACTGGTAGATTTGATATATTCTGCAGCACTCAGTGTCATTGTTTACTTTTATAATTAACTCCATGTTCATGTTTATTTCTTTAAAGTCAGAAATCAGAGAGTAAAATACACAATAAGTGTCTCAAACAGGTGAAACCGGTGTGTAATTCTAAAATCCAAGTTTTTTTCTTCAATACTTTACTCCTCCACAAGATCACGCCCACAAGAGAGCTTGTCCACAGATGCGTTATCTGTGTGGACATTTGGTGTTTGTAATGCTTTCAAATGCAGGAATATAAAAATGTTATGCTACGTTTGATTTTATGTTTTCTACTAAAATTACTTAAAAGGTTCCTAATCTTTAAACTGGTATCAGGAATAAATTCAGAAAACCCATTCTTTCCAATCTGTGTAAAACCAAAGGTTCATGGAAGAGATTAAACTTTTTTTTGCCCCTTAAAGAATTATTTTCTGATAATGTAAAACATACCCAAGAAAAACATAAAGAGAAAGAAGAAAGAAGAAAGAAGAAAGAAAGAAGAAAGAAAGAAAAGAAAGAAAGAAAAGAAAAAGAAGAAGAAAGAAGAAAAGAAAGAAAGAAGAAAAAGAAAAAGAAGAAAGAAGAAAGAAGAAGAAAAGAAAGAAAAGAAGAAAGAAAGAAAAGAAAGAAGAGAAGAAAAGAAAAGAAAAGAAGAGAAGAAGAAAAGAAAGAAGAAGAAAGAAAGAAAGAAAGAAAGAAGAATAGGGTTCAATATAGCCGTCTGATTCACCCGTTGCAGCTAGAACAGCTTCAACTCTTCTGGGAAGGCCATCCCACAAGGTTTAGGAAGTGTGTTTATGGGAATTTTTGACCATTCTTCCAGAAGCGCATTTGAAAGTGCTTTACACTGATGTTGGCCGAGAAGCCACAGCTCGCAGTCTCCGCTCTAATTCATCCCAAGGGTGGTGTTCTCGGGTTGAGAGTCCAGGACTCTGTACAGGCCAGTCCGATTCATCCACACCAGACTCTGTCATCCCATGTCTTTATGGACCTTGCTTTTGTGCACTGGTGCACAGTCATGTTGGAAGAGGAAGGGGCCAGCTCCAAACTGTTCCTACAAGTTTGGGAGCATGGAATTGTTCAAAATGTCTTGGTATGCTGAAGCATTCAGAGTTCCTTTCACTGGAACTAAGGGGCCAAGCGCAGCTCCTGAAAAACAACCCCACACCATAATCCCTCCTCCACAAAACTTTACACTTGGCACAGTACAGTCAGACAAAAAATTACCGTTCTCACCAGCAGCAGCCAAAGCCCAGACCCGTCCATCAGATTGCCAGATGGAGAAGCGCGGTAAATCACTCCAGAGAGCAGCGTCTCCACTGCTCCTAAAGTCCAGTAGCGGCGTGCTTCCCCACCACCGCATCGCGACGCTTTACATTACACTTAGTGATGTATAGCTTGGATGCAGCTGCTCGACCATGGAAACCCATTCCATGAAGCTCTCTGCGCACTGTTCTTGAGCTAATCGGAAGGCCACATGAAGTTTGGAGGTCTGTAGTGATTGACTCTGCAGAAAGTTGGCGACCTCTTCGCACTATGCGCGTGATTCCGTCAGTTCACGTGGCCTACCGCCGTGGCGCTGAGTTGCTATGCGTTCCCCAGCACTTCCATTTTCTTATAATAATACAGCTGACAGTTGACTGTGGAATATTTAGGAGCGAGGAAATTTCACGACTGGATTTGTTGCACAGGTGGCATCCTATCACAGTTCCACGCTGGAATTCACTGAGCTCCTGAGAGCGACCCATTCTTTCACAAATGTTTGTAAAAACAGTCTGCATGCCTAGGTGCTTGAATTTATACACCTGTGGCCATGGAAGTGATTGGAACACCTGATTCCAATAATTTGGATGGGTGAGCAAATACTTTTGGCAATATAGTGTATATATATATACATATATATATATATATATATATATATATATATATATATATATAGAGTGAAATGTCTTTCATAATGTGAGTTTCCTGATATTTTGTTGTTCTAGGGGTGTGGCCTTCGGTATAAGCCCTATGACATTTCTGTCACATCACATTTCTTATTTTATTGATGTATTCTGAGTTTCTATTTTGATTTGTGAAAAAAAGATAAATAAAAACAATATATAATATAAATGTGAGAGCTGGGGAGATACATGAAGCTGAACATCTGTCGATAACAATGTTTAACAGGTCATGGACATTAATGGACATTAGAAACCGACTCAATGAGAAAATAACATTTATTTGTGTCTTTTTAAATATTTTGAATTATTAGAAGCCTTCTCTGTTAAGTAAAGTTTCTTCAAATCATTTTTAATTCAGTTACATTTTTATTCAAAAATACAGCTGATTGGGAGCAGGAGGGATGAAGAATCCTCTGACTGAAAACACTAACGGTGTCAAATCTAATGACAGAGCTCTATTCTTTCTTGTTCTACCATTGCATACGGTGTTATTAGAATTAAAGTTTATGAAAATGATCCAACAAAATGTATAGATTGAATTTTATTTGACACACGCCGCACATGGTCATGAAGTCATACTGTAGCATGTCTAAAACTAAGTTCCTGAGATGACAACAGTTTCAACAACAAACATTTCAAGAGTTGGCATGTTTTTTTTTTTCCTTTGTACAAAGACTGAGCTGGTACAATTAAACTGCTTCTAAATCTGAAAATTAGAATAGATCCCTACCACAAAAATCCCTCAGCAAACAAATTAAAAGTATAAAGCAATTATGACATAAGAAGCAGGTGAATCTTTGTGAAACGGCCAAGAGTCTTTTGGCAGCGAGCACAGAGTCTTACCCTGTGTGTGTGGAGAGGGGTGGGGTACCAGCTGGCTTTCCCACTAGCAGTTGTTTCTGCAGGCTTTTCACTCCTAAGTGAATGAGACTGGGACTATAGTAAAAGTAAACAGGAGGTAGAAACTGTATCTCTTAAAAGTAACTAACCTTTTTCCGATGGGTATCTTAGTGACCAGCTACACATCTTATATCAACAGCACGGATTATGGATTCACTTGCAGGACAGCAGTGATGACACAGTTACTCTACAAAGAGCTTCCCTAACCCTGGAGTGCACACACTGGTAGATGTAATGAAAGCTAAAATGCTGTGTTCAAGTGACCTTCGCTAGAAAATTCACAACCCTGTAGTCTGCTTTCTCAGTCCTGGTGCTCTGATCAGTCGTCGGACGATGCCTGTGGCGAATGCTCCCACTGCGCTGCTGGTGGGGATTTCTGCTTGGCGTCGTCTCTCTCTATCTTCACCGACCCCTTGCTGATGGATAAAAGGTCCCGAAGCTCCTTGTTTTCTATCTGAAAGAGGCGGAAAACCCAAATGTTAAATCAGTAATACATCACCAAGAACAACTCGTATGAGAGAGATGGATTTAGATTTTGTTGTGGGTTTTAATACCAACAAATATAGCAGGACTGAGATCTAATCTTCCCAATTATGCTAAATCAGAATTAGCATGACATAAAAAAAAGCTACAATATGTCATTTCCAGCGACATCTAATGGTCAAACTGCAGAATGCAGCAATATGAACCACCCCCTTGTCGCCTCTCCCCCTCCAACGATATGGAGGCCATAACATCTTTCTTGTCAAGTGACGACAAAGTTTGCTTACACAGATCATTTTATAAATAGTTTTGATATCAGTCTGTGTAGAATAGGTTTTATAAACGCCTAACTTGCAAGTCTACTAGTGACTGTAGCGATCTCTACAGTCACTAGTTTCTCAGCTCTGTTCCACTAAAGAAGAAAGATGTCTGCCTCCATCAATGCAAGATAACATACTTATGTATAATATAATACATTTCTGTCAGTTAATTTTTGTAAATATTACTCACCTTATTACACTTTTTGTATATTTAAACTGTATAAACTGGAGCTCTGGGAAATTTTAGATCCACCCTCAACCAAACCACTAGAGACCAGATTGTCATCCTGTCTCTATTCTCCCACTTCAGTAATTTTCAGTGATTAGTCCTTGTTTCTCTCTTAGAAATAGCTATAGGCTCTGCTTTACTGTGACCAACTATTAACCCTTTTACACTACTCCTGAAAAACCCATCCATGCTGAGACCGGTCCGAGCTCATCAGCATCAGGCCGAAGCTCGGTTCTGACGACCGCTATTGGTATCACGCCATCTCGTTCATTGACTCGCCTCCTGGTGACGACATCTGCGTATTACCGCTGTGTATTGGAAGGAGGAAATAAAGTAGGTTGGTGGCGGTAATGCACCAAAAGTTGTTTGCCAACCGCCATAAAAACACAAGAAGAGAAGATTTCGATTGTTGCTTATAGTAGTTCTTCTTCTGTTTTTGTGTTGGCTGGCAAGCAACTTCCTGAGGGGCATTACCAGCAACTACTGGAATGTGGAGTGTGAATCGGAATGCAGCCAGACGGAGACGTTTCTGCTCATGTGCTCTTGTTATCAGAGCAAACCTAATAGGAAAACCGAAACAGCCCACCTCTGGAACTGGTCCCGTTGTGTCTAGCTTGGTTAAGTTCAGTTTGCTTTCCATTTACACACGATAAGTTATCTCAGTTACT
>JAGKQL010000020.1:3287935-3433698 GCA_018398635.1 Cyprinodon brontotheroides
TAATTATAAAACTTTAACTTTAAAGTATTGAATGATTGATGTTTTTTTTATTCTATCAGTTGATTTATTCCTACTATAAAAACTTTGTAATAAAATGCCTTACAGAAGCAAACTTCAACACTATCTAAAGAAAGGGTGTGCATATTTTTGATGTAAGCTTTTATTATAAAAAATGAAATGTAAATTTAAGTTGGTGACACATTTAGCTTGGTTTATCTTTTTAGATATGCTTGTCATATTGTTTTTTTTTTTATCATCAATAAACATCTTTTTGAATAAAAACGATTTAAAAACCAATATCTGTCCGGGCTCTCTGTCTTCTTAATTGCTTTTCGAACTGCCCCTTGTCTGATCTGTCACCCAGACCCTGCTGGCCTTGTTGGAACCCACCAGGGGCACTTAAGCCTCTGGGCTCATCTGAGTGCTGAAACTCTTCCACCACATTAAGGTGGCAGTTCATAAAAGCTGGATGATGACTGAAAGAACAAGTCCAGATACAAACAGCTGAAATGAGCTATCCTCTCAGTGTTGCTGGGCCATCCCTTAGAGATAAGATAGTAAGAGGAGCTCAGTCATCAGGGAGAGACTGCGAATCTTCTTCTCATCAAGAGCAGTCAGCTAATGCAACGTTCTAAACATCCATTTAGAATTTCCCATGACGCATCCTTTAGGAGGTGCTCCAGGTACACACCATTTGGAGGCACAGTGGATAACCCCAAGCAGCTGGAGGATGTGTCTGAAGAGAGGAAAGTTTGGGAGTCTGTGCTGAGACTGCTGGGTAAGCATACCTTATGGGTAGGCAGAAGCAGACCAGTACCAGTAGAAAATCAAGCTTTTTTTTTATCAGTAAACCGTAGATGTTGAATAAAGACAGTCTTTACTCTCTCTCTTTCCTTTTTCACCTTTGCAACTTGACACTAACTGCAGTTCTGTGTGACAGGACACCTTATGAAAAAACAAACAGAATAAAATCAGTATTTCAAAGGTTTGACCATACTGCATATTGAATATATCTTGCTATGGTTGAGGTTAACAAAAGGTTAATCATTTTTAAAAGAACAAAAAGTTCTACTCTCGTGAATTTTTCCATGATAAAATGTGCAAGATTAATTATTTCTTTTTGCAGTGACAAAGTTTTTAATAACAGACTGATTAATAAAGTTAACAAGTTTGAGGAATCCTGATATTCTGCTTAACTCTTTTAAATCTCACCTTGCAGATTATTGCAGGCTACTATGTCTTATTTGGCTGTTATATTTATGGTCAGTTCAAGATGCTGATGAAGGTTCTCAGTCATCCAGGTCATAGTCATTCCGTAAAATTCAAAAAATATCCAGTGGATATTTTTTGAATTTACGGAAAGTCAGTTCTAGATCACATATGCGGTTCCTCAAGGCTCCATTTACAGGCCAGGCCACCTCCATTTAGTTTATATGTGCACCTTGAATTATGGAGTCTTTTACCATATGGAATATGATGATTACTACCAGCACCCCTCTCAACCCCAGAAAGCATGTCGGAAAATTGATATACACTGATTACGCACAACTCTTACATTTCTCTACAAGTCAGTGAATGTATCCAAGGTCAAAGATTTGAAAGAGCAGAAACTTGTCTAGCTTGATACAAACAAGGTTTTATTGTCTTTGGTCACAAAACATGCAAAGTTACAGAACAATTTTAGGCTAGACTTGATTGGCATCACAAGGTTGAAACAGTTTACGTCCATGCTTGAAGGAATTATCTATGGTTTTCTCTAATAATACATTAAAGGATTGTAATTGTCTCCTTAAATGTCCCAATTAAAGAAACACCAGGGCCTCGAGCCAATGAATGACTTTGGGCCTAAACATGTTTGTCAGGTGTGAGGCATTTCAATCACTCGGGTCCCTATAGAAATGTTAACTCAGTGTTTCTAGGAAACCAAATATAAAAGGAAAGTTGCATTCAATTTTCATTCAGTTTGTAAAGTTTGATTGAAGCTTTTCAAGTAAACACAAAAGCTAATCAACGTATCAGTTCATTTAGAAAAAAAAAAAAAAAGTTGAACTTTATTGATCCCACATTGGAGAAATCTACTCTCTGCATTAAATCCATCCCCGAGGAGCAATCAGGGATTAAGGGTCTTGCTCAGAGACCCCAGAGCGGCAGTCTGTGGGAGTGGATTTTGAACCCACAACCTCAGGATTTCCAGCCCTATTCCAAACCCACCATTTATCAGCTTAGTATTTTTTGAAACTGTATTTCTTTTTTGTTCTGTTTCTTTCTTTATAATTAAGGACTAAATTAAAATACCTTTATCCAGTGGTTTCTTATTCTTAGCCCCTGCATGGTTCTGATTCTCGAGCCTTTCATGGGTTTAAATAAGCTTACCTCGCCTTTTTTACAATATCTAATGCCTCCTATGGATGGCCCAAAACACAGGCGTAACTTTCTGAAGGACTGGACATGTCCCAACCAACTTTGGCCTGGTGGGGACATGTCCCCAACAATAATTTCAATAGACTTTGGCTCTCAGCAATAAGTGGGACAAATTTCTAAATTTGATTTTGTTGATTTTGAAGGAGGATAATCACTGGTGTAACTGAAAGGGAAAACATCCAATCAACCAACCCACATTTTTCTGGATGGATGAATGAAACTGAAACTGTGTGCATACTAGGGAGGCATGATGTATTGCTGTTGGCATCAGAATCCACAGATATTCATCCTTTTTTTATATGTCTAACTACCCATAAATATAAATATCAGTGTATTTTGGTTATTTGTGTTCTCAACAATCGGATAGCATTGAAAAAATATATGTTTGAGCTCAATTTTGGAAAATATAAACCTATTGCCTATTGAAAGTGTGTTGAGTAACTGTAGGTCCATCAGCCTCCACACTTAGAATGTCCCCACTAACTTTCATCACAAAGTTACACCCTTAGCCCAAGATAACTTACAAGTTTTACAGAATATAGGAAACAGAATGAGATCTATCAAGAATGTATCAAAAAGTATTAAAACATTAGAGTATTTTAATAAGGTTGGTTTTGGTTTAAGGAATAACATGTTCTTATAAAAAGATTTCATACTGATACAGCGACACGACTTCAGGCTTGTGTTCTAATATTTAATTTGACTGAGGTCAATTTTTACCAACAAAGCAACCGTTTAGTTGCCTTTTGTCTATCATCGCGAGACTTCAGAGCCAGCTGAGAGATCTACTACTCTTTCTGGAACTTGATGTTGTCAAATATCGCGGGAGCCGCCTCCCTAATCACTACGTAATGTGCCGTGCTGCTTCTAGCGGCGCTGGTGACAGTGCTGAAAGCTGTTGGGGTAAGTTTTTATACATATTTAAGTTTCATTGAACTGTAAAATGTAATTCTGAGACGTACAATGTCAATATATTTTTTTATCGACCAACAAACAGCTCGGAATGAGCTTGGTGCCTATCGTTAGCCGCTAACGCAGACGTTGGGCCTGGGTGGGGGCGCCTCGGTGTAAATCTCACACAACGGGCCAGTTAGCACGGCAGCATGCTAGAGCTAACCGTCGCTAGCCGCTTAGCTCTAAGAACGGCTCAGCGACATTGTTGAAAACTTCAATAAACATGCTCGCAATTATCCCTATATATCAATTCTATAGTTATTTTATCGAAACTATGTCCGACTCGATAAAATATAAGTAAAACGAATCGTAAAAGTGTGCTTGCGGCTCTTACGTACTTTCTTTGTTTTCCAGTCCTCGTGCCGCTAGCCTTCAGGATGTTTTGTCCTCTTTTTGCTGTCAGAACAAAAAAAAAAGAAAGAAACTATTACGTTAATTTAATAGACCCACTACTTTTATTGGTTATCATATGCCTTACAACGTTAACTCTAAGCTTGAATTGTTGTATATTTACCCTTATTTTATTATTTAAATCCAACTGCACTGTAATTACACTTAAATATTTTATTCATCATAATATGGATATATTGTCCCATATACTAGATGTGGGATTACACCATTGTAGCTCAGTCCTCTACTAAGTTCCAGGTCACATTTTGTACTAACCTTGAAACCCCAACGTATATTTAATCTTTCTTTACGAAAATAGTCTATGAAAACCTAATTTATATGTCTTACGTTTACCAAATATATATACATTTCTTTTTAAAAATAATCGCGTTATTGCATATTTTCCTCATTGGGGTTTAAATATCTCTTTAAGAGTGGGACACTCCCGAAGCCTGTTTGGATTTAGATGCAAGCGACATGCTGATTTATTACAGGCAAGACGACAGTAACCGTCCATGTTAACTTTGTTTCTCTGTTTATTCAGTATTGAAAGGGGTATTTGGCGTTTCCATGTGTTTTTCAGTGGAGCTTGTTAGCCTCGGTTAGCCTGGATGTGACGTGCATATTGCAACGTGTTGGCTCAGGCCATGGCTGCTGTTCCAGCAGAGGATAGCGGATTGTCAGGAAGTCACATGCTTGGCTCTGTCAGAGTGCTTTTCTTTGGGGCCTAGGAATAGTTCAGGCCCTGGCCTTTTGCTAACAGATTGAGTTGTGTTTTAATTTGTTCTTTAATAGAACGATGTTTCAGTTTATTCCCCTATCATAAATATGTTTGTTTCTACATGGGAAGTGTATTTGCTCCAATTTCTTTTCACTGAAGAACTATCCTCTCTTCTTAACTCATGACCTTTTTAACACTTTATAGGGCACTCAATTAAATACTTTGAAAATCAAAATTTCAAGCCAATAGTGTTATTGGAATCCATACCACCCCGACCTTGTTGTAACATCTAAAAAACATGGATATTTTGATGGCAAAAATGAGTGTAAATGTAATTGACAAGAAACGCCAATTGGCCCGAATATATCAAGAAAAATTAACAGAAGTTTTTCTATAAGAAATTCAATAAAAACACTCAGAATGAAAGAAACACAGTTTTATTTGGTACAATAAAGCTAACCAACCAGTAACAGTTCCTTTGCTGATACCTCACTATTCTTTGTTGAATAAATAAATGTCCCAAGTGCCTTGTAATTGGTGGCATTAAATTCATCTAAATAGATTTTATTCAATGTTTACTAAAAGTTCTCAATATCCCACTTCTCCCAGCCTGTTAAACTTAATGTTACCCATCTTAAAGCTTGTTATGGTTTCAAGTTGTAGCCTATCTGTGGTGTTGCGACACAGTCTGGGGCTCAAGTGTCGCAGGACGGTTCAGTCATGGTGTTTACAAAGCAGTGTATTTAGGTCAACAACACTCTGGTTACAAAATAAAGCAGTCCTCATCCGTGTTTTCTCAGTCTTTATAGGTTTTAAAAATGTCAACTATTAAGAGAAAGTTTTGTCCATACAATATAAAGGAGAATTTTTAGTCAGAATTGAATTGAGTCATAATTGTCCCTCGTCAAAAAGGTTCTATCGTTTGTTCTTCACTAGACGTCAAATGCATCGTATTGTTCACCTGTGAGATATCAGATGAAAAAAAATATATTTAGTACAGCAAGAAAAACATAAGTATCACAAACTGATGACACCTGCCAATTAATCAGGGTATTTACTCTGCTAGATGACCTGCAGTTCACATTTTACCAGCTGTAGTTTTCAGTTTCCCTAAAACTATTTTGTTTTTAAATAAAGCAACTGGATTTTCCTCTTACCCAATCCTTTTTTTCTCCCAACAGTATGAAGTGAAACCGAACTGAATTTTTGTACCATCCGCAACTGCTTCAAGTTCAGATCACAACTAAAGGAACTGAAGACAAACCTCCCAGATCAAAATAAATAGCAACGCAAAAGCAACGACGGGGGGAAAGGATCACTTCAAGGATTTAAACCACGAGAAACCAAATCCTGAAACGACCAAAGAACACGCACATCGGCCCAACTGAAACGTGAAAGAGAAGCAATCCTATACCCAAGCATATTCTAAGAAGATAACTGATCTGAAACCAGAAGTTTGTGCCTACTCAACAGCTTTGACAAAGCACACGTCCCAACGCTGCTCCTAGCCCTCCTCATCCTAACTACGCTGCCGACTCACGTGGGCTGCTATCTGCTAGTACCCTCCCATAGTTTACCCGTCTCTCTCTCTACTGCTCCTTTTGTTTTCTCTATAACTTTTCTAAGCAGTGTTATTGCACCTGCAACTGCCTTTCGTGTGCTAGATTTCTCCTTTTTCTTTTTTTCTTACTTTATGCAACCACCTAGATCTTGTGCCAGAAACTTGTCAGGAGTGTGCATGTGTTAAACTGTGTGTCTGTGTGTGAGAAGCTCTACAAAGTCATCAAGATCCAGAGAATTGAAATAAAAGAAACCGTAAAGGTGAGTATTGGTCTTTTTATTTACTTTTTTCTTTTTTTGTCTGTTATTTGTATGCAAACCTATTGTGCTATTTCCATTACTTTAGGGTTTAGAAATGAAATATTTAGGTGGATGGATACTTTAAAGGAATGTGTTTCAGAGCATTTTTTTACTTCACCATTTAATCCTGAATTACATTTACAATCCGTGCAGACATTGATTTTGCTTTTTCCCCCTTCACAATATTAGAGGCACGAATGAAAATTGGGTGATTTCCAAACTGCAGAACTGGTCAAAACTTGACCTTGCCGACTTTAGCCAGCAAAATATCACATTATTAATTAAATAATTTTTATTCAGTAGTCCTGTTATTGGCTCTCAGTAATAATTTACATAAAGGAAATTGGGTGATATCATAGAGACAGCTTGCTGTATCTTTTTAACGAAGATAAAATCATTGTAAAGATGTTTAAAAAAAACCTTTATTAGCTTGGTTACTATTAGTAACTGTAAGTAAGCTTGTGTCAATCCAAATGAGCACAAAAAACTTTGAGGCATTAAGTTCATCCCCACTCTTGTTAGTTAAAAATGAAACTTGTCGTGGTTTTACTGCTTTATAATCCTGCAGTATTATTTTGAAACTTAAGTTTATCCAATCTTTTTCCGCAGTTGCCATTGGATTCAAATCTGCTAAAAACCGGTTTTGTATCTAGCGGAATCACCTTAGCTAAATTTGTGAACATGTCTGCCATATAAACTTTGGAAAATTGGATAATAGCTGTGGTTAATTTCAAGCCAACAAAAAAAACATAGTCGGACTTCAAAGTGGAGATGATCCGTTTTGTGTAAAGATGCTCCAGCGAGAGCTGAGAATGATATTTAGCTGGCGTCAATCTCTGCTGGTAGTGTTATGGTATGAACGGTTCAGTGAACTTTTTGCTATGTTTTGGGTAACTTTTCCATTGTGTTGATCTCTTGCTTTAGATCATTTAGGATGTTTGTTCTTTCAAGTCATAATTTAGAACCCATTGGAAAGTGCATTGACTTGCAGTCTTTTTCTAAAACACGGCAGTAGCAGGCTGAACTGCTCCTTCTGCTACTTTAATCTCAGCTGGTCATTCAGTTTGGATAAATGTTTGAATTGCTCTCTCACCCAACTCTGCATCAACGTCCTATTCAGTCGTTTCCTAAGTAATTTTCGCCTTTCCAACCCTCCCTTTGGGTTATAGCCCACATCATATTTTTGTGTGTTAGTGGCACTCTGCAGACCGGCTGAACTTTTCTTCCTCACCCGTCATGTTTGTTCCTCTCTTCACCATTGCAGACATCCAGCGTATCATTGGGTGGTTACTTAACAGTTGTTCTAGAAAGAAAAAAAAATCAAGCAAACATTAAACAAGCATTCAAGTTCAGCAAGTGCTCAAGCAACTTTGGTTCAAGTTTATGGGAAAATATGGGCAGCCCCTGGAAAGGCTTTGTTGAGTTTACCTTGCCTGCGTCGCCACCTACCGCGTTTGTTAGTGCTGACCTGAGCAGCACCTCCCCTGTGGGACTCAGCCTGTCGCCATATGGCCGATCCGTAAGTTTCACCTTCCCACCTCCTTTACTACGAGTCCCACCCCCATCAAACACCCATTCACCCACCTTGCCCTGCATCTTTGCTATAAATGGCCTAATCTTTCATTTGTTTCGGACTCCCAAGACGAGCCTCTACTGAATTATATTCCAGCAGGGCGAGGGGTGTTTAGATATAAAGTTAAAGGATTTTTTTTTTTTCTTGCAATTCCAGGAGAGCCTTAATTTTACTTCTTTCAGTTATTAAATTTTTTAAATATACTACTCTGCATAATCTCCTGTGGACATTCGGAGCAGATCATGTTTGGATTGCATGATCTTGCACTCTTTATCAAGAAAGCAAATAACGAAAATTGATTGGAAAATGCCAAATAAACTGAAATGCCCACCCATAACTAAACCCCATAACTAAAACTGAAGAAAATATTTTTAAAAAGCCTAATTTTCAGAGTAAATGGACATTCATGTGTTTGAGTTTCAGCCAGAGCTGCTCATCGCGGTAATGCAGAAAGAGGCTTCTCTGGGATTCCCTCCATAACCCATAATCCATCACCAGCTCTTTCACCGTAGATCCACTGCTGTTTGAACCATCTGCGTTTTTCTGACTCTCCATCCTCAGTTTTGTTTTTATTAGCAGCAATGCCCTTCAGGTTTTAATCGGACTTCTTTTGATTGCTCTGTGTTTCTCTATTATTGTGGTTTAGGTCCAATTGTAAGCCTTTGTATTTCCGAAGAGGGAGTCTTGGTTCTGCTGGCAGGGACTTGTTGGAATTTATGAGCGATTTTGGATTAAAGTTGTGTGCAAATGATGATTAGATCTGATTTAAAATCGTTTCACTTTAAGGCATACTTGGCCTTTTTCCTTTTAAATTGAGGTCATGTGTAATAAATGGATGTGATATCACTGAGTTGGTAAAAAAAAAAACAATCTTAACAACATAAAGATGGTATCGCAGTCAAACTTGGCCATAGCTGAAGTAGTATATTGAAAATGCGATAATGATGGAGGCTGATTTAAAAAATGTATGAACTAAACTTTTATCAGCCTGTTTTCAGCTAAAAGTTCATGTTACTTTGCTTGAGTTTCAGCCAAGGCCGTCAACCTGATAATACTGTAGGTTTGTGGGGCTAATTTCTGGGGGAGGGGGGTTACAAAAGCAATGTGAGGCTGTTGCAGCATCTAAAATTCAACGTTCCTCTCCAACTTGCAATAGACTGAGTCAAAGACCTTCATAAAATTTTGGCATAGTGGCATGGACAGTGCTGGGCTTGGAAAGACTTATCAGCCCCACAGTTTTAAACATTTTTTTATACTTTAGGTTAGATTTGCTACAATGTGGGCGTCAAGGTTGGCCTTCCTCATCTATTCTGCAAAGTCAGGACGATCAGACATCTTCCTATCACAGAACAGTGATGTATAACTGTTAATCTTTATAAAAAAAAATATATTTAAAAAAGGGGGTGTCCAATACTAGCATTTATTTGTTTTGGGCAATAATTTCAGCTAAATTGCTCAGCATGTATAAAGCTGTGACCTTTTCCAACAGCATATTGCGGCTCTATCCCCCGTGTCCGAAATGGAAAGGGGCTCCTCTGAACCTCCTGTTGCTCGCAAAAGTGGCTCAGCCTCTGCCACACCCACCTCCCCCATGCCCATACCCCGCTCCTCCTCCGTCTCTTGCCATCCTCATCCTGGAAGTAAAAAGTACAAGCGGACTCCTTTGTATCAGAGATCAGTAAGGGGGAAACATTGACTAAGCTGCTCTGTGAGCTGCCGTTGTGAAGTCAGCTAACAGCATGGTTTGTAGAGGTTTGCAGAATATGAATTAATTGTGGCGTTCACTTTTTGACTTTTATTGAAATGGCGCTGTAACACAGTCACTGGGCCGGTAGTGCTTAGATGAACCATATGATCCCTCTAACTGGAGCAGCATTAACTTCTAGAACCGTCTGTGTTGGTGGGAAGGTCCACTGCAGTTTAAGTGAATTTTTATTTTTGCATGATGACATTCAGAATATTCAGTGTGTGAATTCTAAGTATTCTGAATCGGTGTGAATTTTTTTGTATCGTTCTTAATATACTGAATGAAGTGATTATCCCAGCTGGTTCTAACATGTTTTTACTTTTTTATTTATTTTTTCATAGTTTACTTATTAGATTTTCTAAATGTTAATGTTATTGCATGTTTTTTGTTTGTTTTGTTTTTTAAGTTTGCATCAAGCACTGCATTGAATTTGCTCCCTCACCCCTTTTCCTTTTTGGACATGTTTATTTAAATGCTCTGCCAAATGCATTTAACAGTTTGTTCTCTTTTCAGATGAGTTTTGACCCAGGCATGCTTCATAACAATGGGCATACTGCCTATGCCAATGGCTCAGGGCCTGGCATTAGAGAGACCGGTGTGGTGGAGAAGCTCTTGACCTCCTATGGATTCATCCAATGCTCAGAGCGCCAGGCTCGTCTTTTCTTCCATTGCTCCCAATACAACGGCAATCTGCAGGAGCTCAAAATAGGAGGTCAGTACCTGAGGCGAATTTGAAAACCTAGTGATATGGAAAATATCCTGCATTTAAATCAAAAGCTCGTTTTTGCTACTTTTACTCTAAATCTGCTTCTTTTTTTTTTTCCTGCCCTCAGATGATGTAGAGTTTGAGGTATCCTCTGACAGGCGCACTGGCAAGCCCATAGCAGTGAAGCTGCTTAAGATAAAGCCAGAAGTGCTGCCAGAGGAGCGCATCTCGGGCCAGGTGGGGCCAGACCTGCACGTCTATCCCTTTACTGTGCTGCATGGTTATATTCATCCAGTTAAGAGCACCGTTTTATTTTTGGTTGTCATTGTCTGTCGGCTTTAATGAGGAAAATCAAATGTTTTGTCGTTTCTCGCTACAAGCATATGGGGGGACTTTTCCTTACATTTACATGACTTATCCATTTTAAATCCCATGCATTATGGGATGTCCACCTCATCAGATTTTAATTGCCCTCTATTAGAATAACAGTTTAATACTGTTGTCCTGTTTGATTTATATTTTTGGTCTGCTTCAGTATCCAGCATGTGTGGGTTTTTTTGTTTGTTTTTTTATCACAACTTGCAAAACCTACTTTGTGTCTGTTTACCCTGGCACTAGTATCTAATCAGGACTCTTTTTGTCAAATGCTGATCTTTAATGACTGAGGGGGATGTATTGGCGACCGGGACATCCCTACTTAACACACCTAATTGTTCAAGGTTAATGCATGAACTGATTCTGTCAACTGATCTACTTCTTTGGGGAACTTTTATGACCTCGGTCAAAACTAAATCACAAAATGATGACCTAATCCCTTCAGTATGACTCACGGAGACATAAGCTGAACAGATTTAGGTGTTAACTTATGCTACATTCAGACCGCACGCTGCTGAAGTCATAGAAGCAGGTGGTTTAAATGCAAAGTCTATGGTTGACGTGCATTGAGGCGCAGCAGAAGGTCCTGCAGCGCGTCTCGAGCAGCAGTAGCTGTGCATCTTGATATATCTGAGCAGCTGAAGCAGCGCCTCATGAGCTGAGGCGCTTCACAAGCAGCAGCTGCTGGAGTTGGAAAAATTTAACTTCTGCTGCTGGACGCGCCACATCAACCAATCAGAGAAGCTGATCTGGAGCTGGCAGGGAGACGGACACAGCACTGCTGATGCAGATCATATAATTGCTCCTCTGAAACAGTTTAACACCTATATTAACTTAAAATATTGAAACCTGTTGGTGTTCTGTCACACCAGCATACCCATAGTCAATACCAGTTTATCCCTTTAGTTTTTTACGAAAAATAAACTGAACGCCTTACTTATTTTTGTTGTTTTTTGAAGCGCATGGGGATCTGACCTTAAATTGCTTTTTTATTGTATTTGACTAAAAGGATACACACCCATTGCAGTATTTTAGTTTATTTTTGTACAAAAGTAAAGGGATAACACGCAACTCTGACGTCTTGTGCATGCGTATTGACTATAGGTATGCTAGTCTGACGGGGTAAGCTCATCTGACAGAACACAGGCAAAATATGTTCGCTTTTATTATTCTGGTTACATACATGAAAAGCACTAACATCTCCTTCAAGCCGCCACGATCAGCAGCGGAAAGCCCCAAAGAGGCGACCGTGCCAGAGGCTGCTGTTGAAGGGGATTTCCAGTGACAGAGCACCGTCGGTGTACGGGGGTTTTGTGTTGGTCCGACGGCGAAATATTTGAAGTCAGGATAATCTTGATGTACTAACTGCACAGAGGAACTTTTTATCTGGACTTTCTCACTTAAAAACGTAAGACTACTTTTTACCCCTTATAACAGCAAATATGGCAAAGCCACTCTGCCATTGAACACAGGAGCAGCAGATGCATCTGTACACACTTTACTGGACGCGCTGCAGGAGCATCAAGGATGCTCTTGAGGCATGTCTGATCTTAATGTATACGAGCATCAAAAATAAGCAGCAGAAGCTTTTTTTTGCTGCTTCTATCGCATGCGGTCTAAACGTAGCATTATTATTATTATTTTTTTTAAACCTGGATTTGTTCATTATCTTGCAAAACGTATCAAAGGACAGTCGGGTTCAATGCAATCACATTCCTGACAAACTGATCTCAATCATTACATGTTTGTGCCGTCCTTGAACCATATGATTCAATAATTTTGTGTGATTTGTAGTTTGTTGTTGGCCTGCAGCTGAGTTGTCTCCTCTTTTAATACAGGTTGTTTCGTCTGTCCCATCAAACTTGGATGGGAAGGCGGCTCCTGGTCAGGTTCCCACCGGCAGTGTTTGCTATGAGAGAAATGGGGTAAGAAGAGCAGCTCAAACTTCTCCCTTCTGTTTGCAGACGTTTATCATCATGGATGCTTCTTCATTCAATTAGCTCTTCTTTTCCCCAATCCTTTTTAACACTGTTTGCTCATTGCAGGAAGTGTTTTATCTGACCTATACTCCTGATGATGTGGAGGGTAGTGGCCCTTTGGAGACGGGTGACAAAGTCAGCTTTTATATGGAGACAAACAAGCAGTAAGTTTGAATTTTAAATCCAGTTTATCTTAATGGCATGCTCTTGACTCTGTAGTAATTGTTTGTTTGTGTTTCAGTACCGGCGCAGTGAGCGCACGCAATATTCAGCTTGTGAAGAAAAAGCAGGCAAGGTGCCAGGGTGTGGTGTGTGCTACAAAGGTAAGGGTTACTAGATGAAACAGGTGCACAGATTGATGGAAGGATCCATGAAACTAAAACTTTTTTTTAACCTATCCTAACTAAAAACTTGCATCATATACAAGCTTTCGGTATTTTATACTGGTTTTATATAGAATCAAATTAAATGATACCAATGGGCTCCCATGTTCCCATTGTTTTGAAACAGTTGTTGTCCATCAGCTGTTTTCTTTAGGCTTCTACCTGAAGTATGTTTGTAAATGACTAACCATTTAGTTCAGAATGAAATTCGTGGAATTTGTTTAATACTTAATTATTTGAGCATCTCAATGAAGCACAGACCCTCAGGGCAGCTCGCCAGTGCATCTTGAGCAACAATTGCTGCTAAAATGCTCAATCTGTTGGGAGGGAAATTAAGGGGGATACATTTTATTCTGTTGATATAAAAAGCTAGAGGCCTACCCAACAGACTTGGAGGCCACACTTTTCGCCTTTCCAACTTGTCCCTTTTTGTAGCCATATAAACCCGAGGAAAGTTCCAACAACAAGAAACTTAAAAACAATCCACTGGACTTTGTTTCCAAGTTTGAAGACGTGTCTTTTCCCATCTAGAAGCTTTTTCAATTAAAAATGTTAGGGATAGCGTTGAGGTCGAGGTTTTATACAGTAGCCCATCAAATCCTTTTGAAAACATGCAAATTGAAAACGGACAACGGGGTCCACCTCTTTGGAACGTGGGTAGTTTAGCTTCTTTTGGTAGCCTGTAAGGCCCTACCCGTCAGTCTAATACCTTTGTTTGTTTCAGTTTACATGTTTTCAAAACAAAAACAAGGTTTTGATGCGCTACTGTGTAAAACCTCGAACTCAATGCTATGCCTGACATTTTGCATTGAAAAAGCTTCCTGAATGGGACGGGAAACATCTTAAAACAAAGTCAAGTGGATTGTTTTAAATTTTCTTTTTTGAAATGACAGACATGGAGACTGAGAATCTTCACCAACACCTGGGGAAAGTTCCACCAATAGAAATCCTTTTCTAGGCTGCTGTGTTTGTACAGGAAGCTTAGCTGATTTTAAATCTGTTAAAGAAACTCTCCTTTTCCTTGAGCTTTTAAATCTGGTGATCTGAGGTTTATCCATCATCTCCCGCTTATCCAGGGTAGAGTTGTCACCATACTAAAATGTTCAAGTCGATACCGATACTCAGGAAAATATTCAATACCCAATACCATTTTCGATCCCACAAGGATAGAACAAAGACCCCAACATTTAGCAGAAATATTTTTATTAAATGAAACGCATTAAATTAGTACAATAAACAATGATATTTTCAGGTCGTATGCTGTGCACAATATTAAGCAAGCTTGATTTAAAAAAATTACAAAATAAAGTTCAGTATTCCTTCCTTGGCTATGCTTTACACACATAACAATAAAACTAGCCAAACCAGTCAACAAACAAAAATAAGTGCTGTATTCTGGGAGAGAAAAGCATACCTTGGGTTTAGCTGCTTAATAAGTTGTTGGAACCCAGATTTCCCCACAGTCAAATAGCAACCCGATCCATACATATGTACTCTGCCACAGCTTTGTTTATTTTCATAGCTTCTGGGGACTTGGCATCATATTTCTGTTGTTGGTCAAAGATGGACTGTAGAGTCAGCTGTATTTGATGGAGTTTGGACAGAGGTCTACTTCTCTCTGCTTCATTCTATGACTTAAAGAGAAAATAACACTTTTCAGTGGTATCGATACTTTTGAAAATGAGTATTGTATCCGGATATGTTTTAGTATCGATGCTTTTTTGAGGATCGATACTTTTGACAACCCTAATCCAGGGTCGGGTCGCGGGGGTAGCAGCTTCAGTAGGGAGGCCCAGCTCCTCCGGGGAATCCCAAGGCGTTCTCAGGCCAGTCGAGAAACATAGTCCCTCCACCGTATCCTGGAACACCTCACCAGGGAGGCGTCCAGGATAATTAAAAACTCTAATTGTTGGCATATTACTGCAGCAATGTTATCTTTGTTCTGATTTTTATTGCTTTATTTTATTCTCATGTGGTTTTTTTATTGCTCCAAGTTTAGTAGTTGAGCACTGGGTTGACATTGTAGTGGGCAGTAGTGCTATGTAAATAAAGATGGGTTGGTTTGTGGGAAGACTGTAAATGTAAGCCATCAAACCTGTGATTTTGCTTCTCACTTAGGAGGCCTTTGGATTTATTGAGAGGGCAGATGTGGTGAAGGAGATCTTCTTCCACTACAGTGAGTTTAAGGGGGACCTGGAGGCTCTTCAGGCGGGAGATGATGTCGAGTTCACCATCAAAGACAGAAATGTAAGCGCCTGTTTATGATTACAGTGCGGTTTTATCTTTTGCCGCTTGATGATTCATTTAAATAACCGAATGCTGTTTGTTTTTTGCAGGGGAAGGAAGTAGCTACAGATGTGCGCCTGCTCCCCCAGGGGACTGTCATCTTTGAAGATATAAGCATTGAGCAATTTGAAGGCACTGTTGTTAAAGTTATTCCTAAGGTTCCCACAAAAAATCAGGCAAGTAGAACAGAAGCAGTTTTTATTGGAGGATATAACAGTAACAGATGGTGAAAATTCACTAACTTGTTTTATAGTGATTAAAAAAGAAAACAAAGCTAAAAAATCTCTCCTCCCCTTGCAGAGTGACCCCCTGCCTGGACGCATCAGCGCTAGGATTGGATTCTCTGAGAAGGAGCTTCCCTTCGGAGAGAAGGACACAAAGTCTAAGGTGACTCTTTTGGAAGGAGACCACATTCAGTTCAACATCTCCACCGATCGCAGAGATAAACTAGAGAGGGCTACAAACATTGAAATCCTCCCAGACACCTTCGACTTGACCAAGGAGACCCGTGAAATGGTTTGATTATTTTTTTTGTTCCCTTCTCTCAACAATGAGCTTTAGCTTGTGGTTTCATCAAGTCAAGTGTCTAACCACCGAACCTTTCTCTCAGGGGGTGATAGCAGCCATACGAGATGGCTTTGGTTTCATTAAATGTGTGGATCGAGATGCAAGAATGTTCTTCCACTTCAGCGAGGTCCTGGAGGAGAGCCAGCTGCACATCTCGGATGAAGTGGAGTTCACTGTTGTGCCTGTAGGTTCTGTTAAGCTTTTCACAAAAGTATGTATTACCTGAAACTGTTTTGTTTTTAAAAAAAAAAAGTACATTCTGATTGTTTGTCACTTCAAAAAAAACTTAAGCAAATATCGTCCCTAGGATATGCTGTCCGCTCAGAGAAACCACGCAGTGCGCATTAAGAAACTCCCCAAAGGGACGGTGTCCTTCCACACCCAGTCTGAGCAGCGGTTTGTGGGCGTCGTGGAGAAAGAGGTGGTTTCAGCCGCCAACAAGAATGCAAGTCCCACCAAGGGAAAGGAGAAGGTATATTTCAGCACCTCCTCTAAAAATTTGTTTTTCCTCCCCTCTTTGCCCACCTTGGTTGTTTTCTTTAGTTCTAATGTTGGTCTTTGTTTTCTTCCTCGATGAACTCCTCCTGTTCTTGCTTCTTTGGTTAGAAAAAAGACAAGGTAGGACAGAAATCTGCATGAAGCTACATGCACAGGGACGTCCTTTAGAGGAAAAACCTGGTTGATGGCTGGAACTCTTGGCTCACTAACACTATATGTGATGCCTTAGTTATTTCACCATCTCACCACTCTACTAATATTAGCTCAGTTACATTGAATTCTGAATTTCTATTTAAGAATAAATTTGTAGAAAAGCTTTATTTCTTACTTCTTTTCATACCTTTTGTTTTGTAGTAAACAGCAGAGCATTGATAAACCTAGTGTTTATCTGTAAAAATCTGCATTTTATATTGAAAATAAGCAATTATAGTAGTTTTTCAATTCTTGCGCTGTAATTTCTTTTTAGAGGGAGGGGTTTGAGGTGTTTTTATTTCAAATATATCTGGCAGCTATGTGTAGGTCATGGATTAGAAAACAGCAGAGATACGTGGTGCTTTCTAATAATCAGCCCTGTGATTTCTACCTTGCAAATAAAATGGATTTAAACTAAAATGTTGTTTAAAGAAAGAAAATAGGAAATTATATAATTGTTAATCTGTGAATGGGATCTGGATGGTCTGACTTGTCTAACTAAGGTTTTCAAGGCTGGGAGAGAACTAAGCACAATGCTGCTGCAGGACCAGTCATTTAAAGATGCTAAAAGCAGCAGACTTGGTTCGTAAAGTAAACGTCTTTCTGTAAACTTGTGGCTGTTTGGAGTTCATTTGAACCATCAGTGATGTTAAAAGGAAATGAGCAAACCTTAGCCTGCCTTTTTTAAGGCAACAATTTGAGCCCGTTGAGCTCAGCTGCCACAGTATTATTGCAATTATGGAAATGATTGATTCTTAATCTTTGTCTTTTCTCTTTAGTCCCTCTCTGCTCCGTATTAGATGCATGGTTGTCAGTTTTCCTCCTTAGAGCAGCGTCTAGATTACCTTTGTGTTTAAAAGTTTTGAGTAAATTTTCAGTAATGATGGCATCAAATGGAAAACTATAATTTAAAAAGAATAAAGGATAAACATTTTTGTTTTACTTCATATGCTACAGTAAATCATATCAGATAGAATATAAACACAAATGTGTACTTTTATTTTTTTAGCCTGCAATTAAAAGAAAAGCCTTGACCAAATGATTTTAGTCAGACAACACCTGACCTATTAATAACCAATGGGTTATAGAAACATTAGGCCCAAAGAAATAATAATGGAGTAACATGTAAGTTCATAAATTAGAAGTTGTTTTGGCAGGCTTTACTCTTGCATTACTTCTGTCTCACCGGCCCTGTGAGTTGGATGCAGGTAAAAGATTTAATCTGAAAACTTTATTTTTCCACAACTTTCCATTGGTCCCGGAAGCTCCTCCTAGTATAATTAAGCTTAGAGCTCAGAGCGCTCCATAGTGAACATGAACAGCTGAATATATAGAATAGAAGAATACAAAATCCATTTAATGTCCCACAATGGGGAAATTCTGGTGTTACAGCAGCAAAAAGATAATAGCAAAAGTTTTACAGAAATGTGGACCAATGTAGGTCCAGGCTGATGCTAACAAACACTGCTGCTACAGAGTGAGCTAATGCTTTTGTACCCACCTGAGCTGGTTTTATTAATGATTTCAAATGTTGAAGATCTTTAAAAAAAAACTTGTCTTCGAATAAGAAACTGCTTGGTTTTATTCAACAAGTCGTGAAAAGTGACTCGTTTATGTAAAGGGACAGTGACTAATGTAATCTGTCACCCTGTCTGTAGGAAGCTGAAGAGGGAGTAATTGCATATGAAGACTGCGGTGTGAAGCTCACTGTGCCGTATCATGTCAGAGACCTGGAGGGAGGACCGTACCCTCAAGCTGGAGACAAGGTAATATTGTTATTGTTTTAACATAAGCTAAAGGGTATGTTTACAGATGTAAAACAAAATAATATGAAAGTTACTTTTTAGAGTTGATATCTGTTGGATGGTAAAACAAATGTTTTTGGTGTAGGTTGAGTTCTGCATCAATGAGGTGAAGCGAACGGGCCATCAGAGTGCAGTTTCTATCAGGGTTCTCAACCGTAATGCCTCCAACTCCAGAAGACTGCACGGATTTGTCGCTGCGCTGAAGGATAACTTTGGCTTCATTGAAACAGCCAATCACGACCAGGAAGTGTTCTTTCACTACAGGTAGGTGGTCTTTGGAGGAGGGTTTTTTATAAAAAATAAAAAAAAATACAAAAAAACAGGCAAAGAAAATGACTGACGCATGTATTTGGGTTTTCTTCCAGTGAAATGTGTGGGGATGTGGATGACCTGGAGCTAGGTGATACAGTGGAGTATACCCTCTCTAAGGGAAAAGGAAACAAAGTCAGCGCTGAAAAGGTCACCAAGGTGTCTGCAGGTAAGAGGTCGACCTCTTAATGTTTCCTAATCATTTTATGGATAAAACCTGGGCAGATAAAATGATAAACATACCACCTTTGTAATTTTAGTTAATGGTACCGGCGAGGATGTTGGCGCATCAGTTTTTGCTGGGAAAATCATCCGACCCATCCGCAGTGTGGATCCCTCTCAGACTGAATACCAAGGCCTGATTGAAGTCACAGAGGAAGGTCTGTGTCGTGTTACAAATTCAACGGCGAAACACCCACATCATATTCATCAACTCTAAAGTAGAGTTTTTTTTTTTAATACCCTTATATTTATAGGTGGAGAAAAAGGGCAGAACTTTGCCTTTGGTATCATGGGGATGACGAACAAGGCAGACTGTCTGCAGAAGGGAGAGCATGTTAAGTTCCAGGTCTGCACCGTGTCCCAAACCGGCCAGAAGATGGCCTGCAATGTTATCCCTCAGCGCAGAGCTCCAGTGGAGTGTGTCAAAGACCAGGTATGGTTCATCCATTATAAATTAGCTACACGCTGGAATTAACAATGTTGTTTATGATGCAGGGATTTGTAAAAGTTTCTGTTTATGTTCATTACTTGTTTTGATAATATGTACAATGAGATATAAGGCTAAAATAATCACAGTAGTTTATGACCAGATGTTATCATTGTCCAGATTATGGAAAAATCTAAAATCCAGTTTGATGTAATCATGTAGTTGAGTGGGGATTGGCGGCCTACTGGTTAGGGCATAGAGCTTGGAATCCTGAGGTTCTGAGTTAGAGCCCCACTCCCACAGACTGCCACTCTGGGTCTCTCTGCAAGACCCTTAACCCCACACTGCTCCCCGGGCGCCGCAAACTGGCAGCCCACTGCTCCCCAAGGGGATGTGTTAGATCTAGAGGTAAATATCTCCAATGTGAGATCAATAAAGTTCAATTATTATAAGTTAACATTAAATTACCAGACTTTATTTCTTACATAATTGTTTTTTTCTCATCTCATCGAGATTATTATATAGAACTAAAAATGGATAAAATTACACTAAATACAATTTTTTTTTTACTGCTGCTTACAAAGAATCCATCAGCAGCTGTATGTACTTGAGATATTGACTTTTCCTGTTTCTATGTAAACAATACTACATAAACGTAACGCATGAGGTAGACGATATGTTATCCAACAGCTCATCACGAGGTAGACGAGCTGAAGGACTTCAGATAAAATATCTTTCTTTTAAAAACTGGTCAGAATATATCGCTGCAGGCAAATCCCAACTACTCGGCCTTTAAAAAGTTTTCATTGATGCCTAAACATCTAGAAAGCCTCATTTTTGTCCGCCTTTGTTAATGATGGGCAATTTCTTCCACAGCAGCTTTGATTCAGCTAGCTGGGCTAATGGCTGGGAGGAGCCTTTGGATGTAGAATTCACATGTTACCAGGTTCAGAGCATCTACCATGACTGGAAGTTTTCTAGTTATCGTGAACTAACTTTCACCTGAACTGTTTCGGGGTAAAAAGGCTTATATTGGAGCTGTTTTGTCTTTAACGTGTTTTCTGTGTGTGATCAGGATACTTTGCACTGATGCTGCTTAAGCCAGATGCAGTTTCATGCTTGTGATGCAGAGAAAATTCTTTTTTTTTTCTCCTCAGTTTGGCTTTATCACATATGAGGTGGGAGAGAGCAAGAAGCTGTTTTTCCACGTTAAAGAGGTGCAGGACGGCGTTGAGCTCCAGATCGGAGATGAGGTGGAGTTTTCAGTGGTCTTCAATCAACGCACCGGAAAATGTAGCGCCTGCAACGTACGCAGAGTTAGGTAAGAACCAGCTTTTGGAGGATGCAGTCTTTAAATACAATTTGTGAAAAGGTTGGGTTGTAAGCTTTGAAATTATGTCACAGCGAGGGACCCAAACCGGTGGCGACGCCACGTCCCGACCGCCTGGTGAACCGCCTGAAAAGCATCACCCTGGATGACGCCAGCGCTCCTCGTCTGGTCATCGTTCGACAGCCTCGCGGTCCCGACAATTCAAAGGTAGGTCACTGACCTTTAAAATGCAAGGATTATGCTCCATGTTAGAGGGTTTAAGAGTCGCAACGGTTGAATCTTTTCGCAGAGTAGTGGTGACCGTTACAGGTGTATAGTTGGAGAGCGAATTGTTGGCCGTTTCTAAATTCACAAGAACGCGAGTATAGACTGGTGTCCTCGCCAAATATGTTTTTGAGAGGAACACAGGAAAGTGTGGACTTGGGGAGAACGGAAGCCCGCAGCATAAATATAGGTCCTTATAGTGACGCTTTAAAGTATAATATTCTCAACTCAAATTATCTTAAAACATACTTGTATTGAGAACTTTAAACTTAATACTCTGAGCTCTGTGAGCGCTCCATTTAAGGGACCCGGAGGAGACTCATCCAAGACCTCCGACTCAAAACTCTCCTCCTTTTGCATGTTTCCACTGTCCATAGCGTTGACAGTGTTGTTGCTAAACGCCAGATTAGACTTCGGCAATTGCACACATCAAATGTCCCTTGGATCTGGTTGCGAACCAGTTTTGCTGGTATTTTTCTGCACCGTCAGTCTGGAATTTCTAGGGACTCACAGCAGTTTCCTGCCAAAGCGCAAGGGGGAGCCTATTCGAGAACTCGCAAGAACTTCAGCGGATGGTCACCAGAACTTTGGCGGCGCCGGCAGGAGTTTTTATCTTCCAAAACAACAATGCCGTGTTCCTGCTCAAGGAACTGACTGATCTTCCTCCAGGAGTTGGTAGAGACCTAGGCATCTTTATATATTTTGTCTGAGGCATCGTACAAGTGGTTGAACTTCCGAACCTCCTTGATTGACCTTTCGTTGTAGTTGTTCCTCAGTTTTTAAAAATGGCGCGCCCCGGCACTGAATCGAGAAGGGCGACCACACATCTATGAAGACAGCTGGAAAGGCATGCAAAGGACCAATCACAGCTGCTTTTTGTCTGCGCACTTCTTCTTGATGTCTGAGCCGGTTTGCGACTGTCCGACACACAGGCAGGATTTTTTTTTTTTTTTAGGTGCGCAACGATTTTAGAAAGTCTGCACGGGGGGCATGGTCGTGCGCACACAGACAGATTTGATGGCTGCAGAGGCTGTGTGTTAGAAGCATAAATTGGCCTTAATTCACCAATTTAGTGCTACTTGGTCGCAATGTAATTTCCCATTGGGAATCTGCTAGCACTAAGTTGCTAACTGGTTAGCAAGATGCTTCTGACAACTCGGACTCAGACACACTTTAATAATCCCAGAGGGAAAACCGGCCACAATCAAACTTGCTTGCGAACCTTCCTCCACAACATTCACTCGTGTAAAGTCGGGCACCACTCAGGAGAATTCAGAACAGCTGCTTCCCTACGACTTTAAAAATCTTTGAGAAACTAATTAGACTTTTTGTTTCTCCGTTCATGCAGGGCTTCAGTGTGGAGCGCAAGACTCGGCAGCCTGGTGTCATCGACTGAGCAATACACAGCCAGCCTTGGAGGGATGCTGTCCCTATGGAAAGCCGCAGGGGATAAGGGAAACTTATTTGACATGATGCTCGTTAACCAACTTATCCAAAAAAAATATACACACGCATGCAGTAACTGGCATGTGTAATCCTTGCCCTCATTTCAACATGTAAGGAAACGTTCCCCTCCTCCCATCTATGAAGAGCTCTGGTGTCTCACTGCAGAGTACGTGGGAATCCCTGACTGTATGCGTGTGTGACGTATCCTAGAAGCGATTAGAGTGAATTGGAGGTTTTGTTCCTAAGGGGCCTTGTCTCTCTAAGTCAGTATGAGGACTGTGTGGCTGTCTCTAAAGTCTGCTTCATCTGGAATTCTGCACCTGTAAGTTTGAATGGGTTAGATGGGTTATGATTGTTGGCATGTCGTTAATCTGCTCCTTTTTTGTTCCTCAATTCTCCTTTACATGTGGAAACTTTGGTTACCAAGCTTCTTTTCTGATGTATGCTTTCCTTCAAACTGCATAAATCAATGTCTCCTCCATCGGAGGATCATATGTCCTATATGTGCGAGCTTTTGGGGATCCATCTCTGCTCGGTTTTTTTGAGCAGTTTTTAAATGCTTTATTTGAAAGGCTGTAGTATAAAAGCATGGCGTGAGTGTGTATGTGAATGTCAAAGTAGTTTCTCTGAAGGAATTTACCAGTCTAGAGCCTTGAGATGCCTTTTTGGTATTCACATGCTCCACTTCAGAAGGTTTTTTTTTTTTCCCCAGGTGCAGAATTCCTTGTGGCATCTTATATCTGCAGTTCTTTTATACTATTTCTTTTCTTGCACATAATTTTTTGCTTTTTTTTTTTATTGAAACTTGGTCTGCTAATATTGAATAAGAATAAGGTGCCTAAAACTTCAAACAAAAAGGAAAAAAAAAATAATAAAAATTAGATGCGTTATGTTCCCAGCCAACCGCCAAAATATTCAAAACGATCTTAGGGTGGCTTTTTTTTTTCTCCCTAGTAGAAATAATACAAATATGCATCCCAAACCTGTGGGTTGAATACTGTATATGTGTGCGTTTGTTTTTTTTTTGTTTTTGTTTTTTCCCTCTCTGAGTGTAAGCTCAAACTTGACATTATTTAAGGAGATGGGTTATCTGTCAGGAATTCTGATTTAAAAAATAAAAAGCTATGAATCAGGATCTGTTTTGTTCTCTGGAGACAAAAGGGGGAGCTGTTGTGCCTGTGAACATAACATTGCTGTCAGATCTAATTTTCTTTGATCAACAGGTTTTCAGTTGAACCACGAACGGAGGTTCTCATGTCCTTTGTTATTGGGCTTGAATGGAAAAAGAAATGAATAAAGTTTTATGAAAATCTGTTTTTGTCATTTTTTGGAAACAAACCCTGCATTTCTGTTTTTCTGCATATGTTATATTTTGGTGTTTTTCTCAGTTTGAGGCACTTCTCCAAGAACTGCAGCACCATCTAGTGGTGACTGATCTAAAACCAACCCCTCTCATGCATCTGTCATAGTTGAAAGTCATAAATACCTTAAACTCTGTCTAATGTTCCTGCTCTGCTTACTTGACTTAAGGTTAAACAATTTGTCAAATAAATACAACAATATTCCTAAACTGATAATTGAAATGTGTCCAATGGACTATAAAAAAAAAAAAAAAAAAAACGGCTTTGAAAGAATTTTGTTGTATGCCGGTCATTTTTCAAAAACAGTATGCATAAAATCTTTCAGCTATTAAAGATAACTGGAAACTGAATAAATGAGTTAAACATCTGAATCGTTCATAAAGTTTAATACAAAATAAGAAGTTAAACTGCAGTATATATGCTCCTACACGTTTATGTCAAATGTTTGAATTTGACCAACTCTACTTAATGTATGACTTGTAGGGAAAATGAAGTGTGACTCCAATGCAGCATACGGAGAGGCTTTAACAAATGGATAAAATATAAACGGTGGTGAATCAGAATTACTCCACAATATAAAATAAGGGAGACTCTTGGACAAGATAAAAACTTCAGATTTTAAAGGAACCAAAAGAAAAAGATATCTCAGATTTACTGAAAGAAAAAAAACTGGTTGATCCCTGGGAACATTTTGAAAAATATTCTGCAGACTGAGACAAAACCCTGATAAAAGGAGTCCATACAGGTGTCAGTGATGCTCTTTGGCTGCTTTAGGACCTTCAATAAAGTCTGCTCTATAGTTTATCCGAGATGCCTCCTATAGACCAGTGAAATAAAGCACTACATTGGAGGTGATTCATTGAACTGGGACATGATTTGGTCTTCAATTGTCTTGGCCTCAAAAAACCCTAACCATTAACAGATACATTTCAACTATATACACAGGACTTACCTCACTCCTAGGAGAAACTTCCTCGTGAAACGTTTGTCATCTCCAGTCTGCACCCTGTGCCCAGATGGACTTATAGGATCCTATTTACATATGTACTGGGAATGCAAGGAAGTGAGGTTTTTCTGGGGTGATGTTTGCTCTACTTTATCTAATGTGCTGGAGGTTGATGTACCATGTTCTCCCGTTATGTTACTCCTGAATGATACCACCTCATTAAAATTGACATGCTGGAAAAAATGTATTCTCCTAACCGGCATCACTGCTGCCAAAAAGATGTTGGCTTTACGCTGGAAACCTCCACATACAGTAACCAAGCCCCAATGGATTAACACGTACATTGACATACCATAATAAATATGGAACTTTCAGTGGCAAGAATGCACGGTGCTGGAGCTAATACTGTTTTTTTGTTTTGTTTCTATGTGTTCCTTTCTGTTGAATCAGGTTGTAATATACCCCTTTTACCTTTATCGGTCTAATGTACCTGTTTCTCTTTAAAGTAATAAAGTTGTTCACAAAAAAAAAAAAAGTGCTCTATAGCTTTAAATCCCAGGACATCAGTTTCTCATATTAAGCCCAGTAAACTTCCCATATAGATTGACAATTCTAAAACACACCAGATCTCCTCAGGTTTAGGACTGTCCTAGTCAAAGTCAAAATCTTTTTTAGAGGTCACAAACAGGAAAATGAATGCCAAAACCTTTAAAAGAGGAAGAATTGAAAATATTCCACAGAAAGCTGAGCCCAGTCTCCCCCACAGTGATGTAAAAGAACTTGATGCCCGTCCCTACAAACACACCTTAGGTTCTTAGGCTTAAACAGCAAATACTCTTTAAAAAGGATGAAGCGTTATAGATGGTTTATTTTCTCAACAAAATGACTTAAATCTTTGGCATTAGAGTTCATTTAATGAAGTTTTACAATAAAACTCAAAAAGTGAATATGGATAAAGATAAATACTTTTTCGCAGCTCTGTATATCCAACCATTTTCTTTTATTTAGACTAAAAATTAAAAGCAAGAAACATTTGAAATACAGTGATTTGTTTGATTAGGAATGGAATTCTATAGAGCTACATAAAAGATTAAAGTTTAAAATATGATCAATTGGTTTTAATCAAAACCTAAAGGATAAGGAAGGAAGTGAAAGTAGAAGTCTTTCATAGTTTGGTTCTGGGGGTTAAAAATGTCCTGATGGAGGTATAACGATGAGGAAGCCGGTTTTCGGCAGCTGGTTCTACACTTTGGTACTTCTCAGGTATACGGTGAGCTCAGAGCGGTGAATCACCTTCCTTTCCTCTAAGGATTGGGTCTTCTGAGCTGCTGACCAGCGTTTCCACCACTCCCTCAGCTCTGTGGGCCCCGTGGGCCGCCGCTCCTTTATCTGATTTGGAGGAACTAGAGCGTGAGGAGTGAGGTGGTCCTCTTTGGGCAGGAACTTCCTGTTGACATTTCCATCCACGCTGGAATCACATCCTTCCAGATTTTCTTCCTTTTTCAAGCTGGCAGCCATCTTGACTGCATCTTTTTCACCGGCTGCCTCTGGGTCCTCCTGAGCAATATTCAGATTTGCAAAGAAATCAAACCCCTGCATCCTGCGCTTGTATTCCTCTAACGTAGCTTTGCAATCCACAGCCTTGGCTTTCAGCTGGAGGAACTGATGCTGCAGCTCTTTCTCATAACTCTCCTCGGCTTTCAGTTCATTCTCCCAAAATCTGATGTGCTCCATCTCTTCTTCAGCCAATCTCTCCTGGGCTTCCTCTTCTTCGCTTTTTGGCTTTCTGCTTTTGCTCGAGGTCAAAGATCTGTGTGTCTGTGTTTGCTGTCTGGACCTGTAGGTCCTGCAAGCAGAGCAGCTGGCATATGATGGAGTCTCTGAGTCGATTCTTTTCATCTTCGGTTACTGCGGCGCAGATTGCGCTGCTCTGGTCAGATTTGATCTCTCGACCTTTCTTTGAGCACTTGTTTTTCTCCTTTGTGGGACTTCCAATGCAGCAGGATGTTTGATGGTCCAAGTCAGACCTCAGACTTTTCTGACTTGTGTCTGCACCTCTGCAGCTTTGATCCTGGTGTTCTTTTGTAACAAAGAGGGACAAATCTAAAGAGGCACGGCCCCGTTTATCCGTCCTCTTCTTGCTTTGCTTGTCACATGCCGTACTGTAGACCTTTCCTTTACCAAGACTTTCCAGCCATTCCCAAGCCTCTTCCACCAGAGACAGAGACTTTCTTTTAGGCGTCTTCAGGTTGTCTTTTTTCTCCTCAGCCTCTTCTCTCAAACAGGAAAGTGGTGGCAAGCTTTGACGGTGCAAACTTAGGGAGCCGCTGCTTCTACGCATTTTTGGTCCTACATCTTTTCTTCTCATTGGCGGGCAGGGCTGATATCTGCCGACTTTTACTCTGGCCATTTCCTCTACGGTGGAGGGCCCATTGTGCTGCAGACTGAGCTGCACCTCCTTGGCCTGCTCGCTGTACCTCTCCAAAGTCTCCAATAGGCGTTCATCAGGGGTCATGCACCGCTCAAAGTCTTTGAATTTCTCTCGCAAGGTGTAGCGCCCTGACTGCCCTGCAGAAGGAGATTGACAGTACGGCTTTACCCAATATGTCTGAATATGAATTGGATCTGGACTTAGAGGAATTCTTACCTAGAGATTGAGCCAACGCTAGGACCACTTCTTGGCACGTTGTTTCCTCCGTAACTCCACACACAACCCGTTGGATGCCGTTGACAGACACCTTCACCTCCATTTTGCTCAGTTCTTGAGCTGTAAACGAAGTGGTCTCTAACTAAACGGAGTTCTTGTTTCTGTCCAGGAGGAAGCGGCGGAGACAACTTAATGACCCCTAATTATCCGACAGTAATCAGTCAGCCTATCAAGCAAGACTGCAGCCGGACTGTGGCTGTAACATTCTCTGCCAATGCTGATGATTCTGTATAATAAAAAATTACACAGACCTACCCGACCGCCCTTTCTGTAGAAATCCTCCTCTGACCTTTTCTGTCTTGATGTAGATGTTCTGATGGAGAGGAACAGCAGGGCAATTATAGCTCATTAAAATTCCTGAAGGCAGAAACCTCAGTGGACATTTTAAGATCCCACCCATCTCACATAATTAGCATCATGGAAAAAAAAAAAAGAAAAAAAAAAAAACATCAGAGCAACACCAAAGGATGCAGACACACTGGAAAAAATCAAAAACTTGATAAGTAATTTTTTTCTTAAAATAAGTGCATTTGTTCTTGGATTAAGGAGGTAAAAGAAGCATTTTGCCATTTGAACAAGATAATTCACACTTAAAAATAAGAAAGTCAAATTGCATTGTCTTATTTTAAAGTGCATTTTATCTAATTATCTTATTTAAAAAAAAAATACTAATACTAAAAATACTAATTCCATTGGCAAACGATCTAATTTACCTGCTCAAATTAAGGGTAAATACACTTAATTTAGGAAATTTGTACTTATTTCTAGATAGATAATAGATCATTTTTCCTGTGCAACAGTAAAATGGCAAAAAATTGAAATCTAAGTAACAATTTTTCTTAAAATAAGTGCATTTTTTCTTGAATTGTGAGACACTTTGCCAATGGAACAAGATAATTTACATTTACATATTTAAGACAAAACAGTTGCATTGTCTTATTTCAATTGCATATTATCTAATTATCTTATTTTAAGAGTGAAAATACTAATTCCATTTGCAAATCATCTTGTTTACCTGCTCAAATTAAGGGTAAATACACTTAATTGAAGATATTTTTACTTATTTCAAGATGGTTTTTGCAGTGTACCTCTGTTGTCTTACTGCAACTTTGAAGCTCCTGACAAAACATTTGTTTTTTATCTTTAACTCAGATAACGATTCTTCAGAATTTAAAAGTGGTTGAATTTGATGGTAAGATGGTAGAAAACATGTAAGCTTCCTTCTTCTTGCTGTGCCTCAGTCCAGGGGCGGAGCTAATGAGGGCCCCCAGGTGCCTTCTGCACAATAGTTGGGGCTAACAAAAAGGTTGCAATCGACCCATCTAGAACTTAACAGCAAACATAAATCAGAGAGAAGGATTATCATCTTAATAGGGGAAAAGTTAAAGAAATCGATGTCAAAAAAGTGAATGTTAATATACCATGAAATAAATAAAAGCAAGATAAAATAAAGTGCCATTAAATAATCACATGACCCATTTATTTGTGTGAAAAAAAATCATAAAGTAATTAAATTATGAAACTGATTATGAAATAATAAAACGTGTCATTAAGTAATTGAACACATGTTATTTCAAAAAAATTTAAGGTATAGAGGACATCTTTTATTTCCGGATGGATCATCGAAATAAATGGTCGGGCTACGGTGAGCTACGGTTTCAGACAGTCAATCAAGCTCACCTTTCTCTCACCGCGGTTCTTTGAAAATGGACGAGGATCATGAGAGAAAAAGTGAATGAGAAGAAAATAAAGACCTTAGAAGAGGCAGATATATCGCGGAATGTGCACAGAGCTCTCCTTGCAAAGCATTATGGGAGTTGCTGTCACCATAGGCTGCTGCTACAGCGGTCACTATTAACAAAGATGGTGCAGGCACCACGCTGTGGACCAACGGGGAAGAGATCCTCTGTCCGAACGGTAAGTTGTTCACTATAAAGGCTCCGCTCTGTATACTGATGGAGGGATTTAGGGGTTAGGATGGACATTCGGCGACAATAAGCTTGCATGAGCTATGAGAACAGCAACTTTTAAACATTGCATGGGAAATAGGCTTGTGCATGCTCTTGCACGCACATTTTTTTAAAGTGGAAAGGGTGGGTCTTTTAAGAAATTCCTGCACAATGCCTTTAAAATAAGGTTCATTTAAAAAAAAGAAAACACATTTCAATTTATATGTAATTATTTCACTCTGCATGTATTCATTTCATGGCACTGATCAAACTGTTAAGACTGTTGTTGGGCGAGTTTTCACACTCTGACAAGTGATCAAAACAAGACAACGTCTTTCTAGTTTGCTGCAATAGGAAGAAAGTTTTAAGCAAAAAGTGTGAACATGACTCTGGGTGGAAACATGTAAACCTTTACATCCACAAATTGTCTTTAAAACTGAATTTCCCCCAATTTGAGTAGATAAATGATATAGTTTCCCAATGGAATGAGTATTTTTACTCTTAAAATAAGACACTTGGATAATATGCACTTGAAATAAGACAATGCAGTTGTGTTTTCTTATTTTAAGTGTAAATTATCTTACCTGGCAAAATGTATCTTTTACCTCCTTAATCCAAGAACAAATGCACTTATTTTAACAAAAAAATGACAAATCTAGATTTCGATTTTTTCCAGTACAGGTTGTTTTAAAATATTCCTAATAATTCGAGGAGAGAGTGGAAGTCTGGGTTAGTGAGTAAGGCAAAGTGTGATCCTGACTGAAGTTGGTGGAACATCCTTATGATTTTGTCCAGTTTCCACCGAGCATCCAACCCACCACTCAGTTCTCCCCACCTCCAGCAGAGGGGGCATATTTATCAAGCATGTCGAGGCAGGAAATCAGCAGACCGGTGAACATTAGATAATCATAAAATCATTATGACCAAATCGTTACCCTGCTGCACTAATAGATTTTTAAGTTTGTGCATTGTAAGGGCTAAATAAATTGTTTTATGATTATATGGATTGGCACAGAAACTGCACTGCAAAAAATTGAAATCTAAATAAGTCATTTTCTCTTAAAATAAAAGAATTTTTTCTTGAATTGAGGATGTAAGTGAGACTCTTTGCCAATGGGACAAGAAAATTTACATTTAAAATAGGAAAAAGCAATTGCATTGTCTTATTACAAGTTCATATTATCTAATTATCTTATTTTAAGAGTAAAAATAATCATTCCATTGGCTATCTAACTATCTCATTAACCTACTATAATTAAGGTTAAATACACTTGAGTTAAGAAATGTTTACTTATTTTTAGATCATTTTTGCAGTGTGTACCTGATTAGTCCATTCAACAAATGTAATTTTTAATAATTTTCAGTTTTACTTAACTAATGTTTAAGACATGAATGTGTTTTACTTTTACCATGAGCTATAATAAATTAGGATTAGTTTTCTTGAACTAGATCAGGGTCTCCACAGTTGTGAGTGGCTTCTTGGCTCTCTTGATATATGATATATTTTTTTATTTAGCATCTTGCTCTGTGCCTTAATGAAATAAGACTGGCCCAACTCTGTCCCTGCTGGTGAAACTGGTCTAGATCCACCACTGTCAGGGGATGGTTTTCTTGACATCTCTTAGGTGAAGATAGAGATATGTAAATATGAGAGACGGACCGCTAGTTGCAACTATGGCCGTCAAAGACTAAAAGCATCCTCATTTATACAGCTTTTGGCTTTAAAGGATGCATTTGTGTTATTAAAAGCATGACACATTGTATAACTTTAAAAGTCAGATAATATTTGCAAAGATCATCCTCATTTCCCATCACTACCTCTAAAAGATTTTCAGATGCAAAATACTCTTTCCACTTATAGGTGACTGATTAAACACTGCTACCGGTAAGTTAGATGACTGTAAAGGACAGGGGAGGCTGAAAAACATTAAAATGCTTTTCTGTTTCGTTTACCTTTAGAAAACTACAAAGGTACCTATGGATTAAAAGCTTGACATGATTTCTAATTTTCCTTTGATTATAGCTGATTTGTTAAACTGTTTAATATTTTCTTTTATTTGTTTTTTTAATTTAATTTTTCTTTCTTTTTTCTCTGTTCTTCCTTTTTTTCTCTGTCTCTCTTTTTGATGTAATCTCTACCCTGCATGTTATGACCTATTCTGTCCTGGCTTGTTATTGTTTTTAGCAATGCTTAGATTCCCTGTTGAACTGGATTTTTTGTTGTTGTTGTTGTTGTTTTTTTATTAGAAAAGGAAAATCAATTAAACAGACTTTGACTGAAAAAGAAACATGCAAAAGATGTTGTTTCTATGTCTAGACATTATACCGCTCCAGCTTCCCCACAATTCATTGTGATACTTTAGAAACTTCTATGTATTTCATTAGGATTTTATCTGACATGTCAGAACAAGGAGGTTTGTAACTATAAATCAAATTTACTCTGATTCCAACACAACCAACTGTTTTAAGAAGTCACCAGGTAATGGAGTCCAGTTGCATTAGATTTTTATCAAAGTATAAATCCAGCATTTTTGGTTGTTTGTGAGAGAAACTTAGCGGACAAATAGCATCATGCAGGTTAAAAACACATCACACAGATCAAGGTTTAAGAAGTTTAAAGCAGACACAGCTTTAGACTGAATATGGAAAGTAAACAGACAAAGAAGCAGCCAGGAAGTCTATAGAAACTCTAAAAGACAGGTTCACAACTCCTGTAAAAGAATCTAAAAAGACGGCGACAGTTAGTCGTGCCCTCCATAAAATGTACTTTCACTGAAGATTGACAAAAGCAAGGACAGAGTTGAGAGAAAGCCATGAGAAGTTTTATATCCAGTTACCCACAAAACAAAAACATAGCAATAGAGGAAATAAGCGGTCTGCTCCATTTATGGATATAAACACACTTCATCACCATGAACACACAATCATCACTGTGAAATGTGGTGGTGGTGACAACATGGTTTGGAGAGGATTTTTTTTATTATTATTAGGTATGGGGAAGCTGCTCAGAGCTGATGGGAATATGGATGGAGTGTAATCCTTGGCAAACAAGTCTGAAAATGTTGCTACAAGAGGAAAAGAATAACCATTTGCTTTAAATGTAAATAGAGGAAAGCAAGATGTAGCAAAAAGAGTAATTACTAAGCAATCCTGGCCTGCCTGGACCAGCTGAACTTTATTTTAGGTTTAAATTTTGGACATTTTGAGATGAGTTTATGTTTATGATGTCATAAATAGTCGTCTCATGTAGTCAAACATCCTATTTGTAACCTCCACTCATCACAGTAGAACAAAGACTGATCACGATCATCCTTGGTAATAAAACCGTCCCTCTATGATGTGGCCAATCAATTCAGTTCAATTCAGTATATTTATAAAGCGCCAATTCACAGCACAACATGTCATCTCAAGGGCACTTTACAATTCACCAGATCATATACAGTCAGGTTGATTCAAAAGTTTTTCTATCTAAGGAACACCAGTTGATTGCACCGACTCACACTAAACATGCTTGTAGCGACAGTGGAAGGGAAAAACTCCTTTAACAGGAAGGAAGCCTCCAGTAGAACCAGGCTCAGTGTGAGCGGCCATCTGCTGACATAGAAAAGGAAGATACAAAAGGCAACTGTAAACCAGCTGCACAGGCGGCCCGGTCCAGGAAACACAGAGCCAGGCAGACGAGCTCCAAGCCTGTTCCCATGTCAGAGGATGAAGAGAGCACATCTAGCCAATCAAAATCAGAGAAACAGGACTACACTGAAAAATGGTCTGAACTTATAAACACTAAGTATTTATGGGTAACACTAAGTGTTACTGTTTATTAGTAAATTGCAGCTCCATTTTTATACTTTATTGTACAGTTTTCTGTCATGTGATAGCAGTATAACTAAATCCCATTAAAGTTCAATATAACATATGAAGAATACTTACAGTAACTTAGAAGACAAATAAAAAAAAGAAAACTAATTGATAAGATAAATGAAAAATTGCAGCTCCCATTTTTATATACTTTTTGTGACAAGTTTTTGATTTTTTGGTAGTTTTGTATGGCCGATTAAAAAATGATACAACTTGGCGGTAGTGGCCGGTATCCAAAATTCCAAAATGGCCCCCAAAGACAGAAAAAATGTCATAGTATAACATTGCTGAAGAATTACTTTGACTTGTAGTAATTGTGTGTGTGTACACACACACACCGACAAATAAAACATGTCTTAAAAATCATCCTTTCTACACCTCACTGGCCATAAGACATTTAGCAGTACAAAAGTCCGTTGCCCTAGACCAACAGCCACAGTTCAGGAGGATGGCACATCCCTGCCCATCGTCCAGGTCTGTCCATCACCCATTATTCGCCATTCCACCATGAACTCTGAGCCATTTTGGAAAGGGATGTTCATGGTGCATTGCTGGAATAGGGCATTCGTTGAGTTTAGGACTTAAGGCCATGACTGAAAAGTTGAAGCTGGCTTCATTGACTGATTTATTGCAATGGGTCCAGTGTTCAGAACTTATATGCAGTGAATTCAGTGTGAGGCTGGTTGGTCTTGCATGAGTGCAATGAAGGTGTCACATTTCTAAATGCATTCCATGCTGTTTACTCTACATTACACAGAATCGCATCCTGTAAATGCTTTTTTTTGGGGTCCCAGATTTCAGGCCATTAATGTCATTTAAGCTCTAAAAAGCCAATCCATAGTTCTGAGAGTCCTAACTCCTTAAAGAAATATGGCCAAATAACTGATATTATCTATCCTGACTAATTGGTTAAAATGTCTGGATTTCTATCTGGTTCCTCCTGCTGACATGGTGACAATCCTTCGCCAAGGTCAGTAGGTTTGTTGCTGAGGACCAAGTTTCCTAGTCACGTTATTTGAGCCATTTTTTAAAACTGATAGAAACAGGGCATCTTTATTCTCACTGTCCTTGAGGAACTTCTGCCATTGTGCTCTCCCTTTTGGCAACATTTTTTATGACTAATTGCTGTCCCACAAAATCATTTTTTGTCTCTATGTCTTTAGACTGCATCCATTTTGTCTCAGCAATGGCTGTGCAAGTATGGCATTAAGTCCATCTTGTGGAACCCAAACACCCCAGTAGTTTCAAGTGTAATATATCTAGCATCACAGGTGTAAAACGCACAAGTACCCAAAATGTCTGACTTGGTTCTGAACGCAGCTTGCCTTGATAAAAAGATGGGGGCCAGAGATTCTCATGCCTGAAGAACATTAATTTCCAGATGGAGTTGTCATAAAGGGCTGGTGACAAGCGAATTTTGTCAGGAAGACCCCATTCTGATTCTTCACACAGGTGGCGGTTGGTGAAGTGTACAAATTGATGAACCCTTGAGAGTACATGTCCTTACTATTAGATCTCATGGTTGACCTCACCAGTATCTAGGCAATGAGGTCTGTATTTTTTGAAAGGGATTGACTATAATATCTTTTTGCAAGATTGAGAAAGGTCCTTTAGATGACACTTATATTCTTGTTCAGCAGGAGAGGACTCTGATGTTCCAGTAGCTTTCTTTTTGAGGCAGACAAACAGGCATCCTCAAACTCCTCAGTGACCTGGCTTTCTGGTTTTGAAAGTTAATTTATCCTACCCTCTTTGCTGGGCATACAGGTCCTTTGAACCACTGTCCTCCTTCAAAAACTTGATACTGTGTTCCTGGCTCGCTTATTCTGAATGGTTTAGGCAACTTAGAGGGGGGAAATCATCTCTTTGTCTTACAGCTTGCTTCAAAAGGACTATGAAAACAATATCAGGACAGATAATTGGAGTATATAAACCTTATTTTACCATAATTAACTGGATTTTGGTCTTATGTTAAAGACATATAATCAGAGGCGTAGCCAGAAAATTTTTATAAGGGTGGCAAGGCAATAACCAATGTACGTTGAGGAGTGGCTGAAAGTGGATAGGCGCCAGAACCTCAGGGTCAATCTATCCTGTTCCAACAGAAAAAATATTAAGCACAACATCCATATTTTCTAAATGAAGACAAACATCCTTTCCTGCAGCCTTTGCTAACAAATAGACGCATATATAGTTGATACAATTCTTTCAGGTTTAAGTTTTGGTTCAAACATCTTTTCCATTGTCATTAATTATACAAACGTTTTTTTTTTATCAATAATCATTCTGCAAAAAATTATATTGACAACTAAAAATATCTACATAAATTGATTATTTAATACGTTTTTATTAAACTAGTTATTTATGTATGATTTCACTGAAGACTCCTAGACGACTTGCAGAGACACATAATTTTCTCTTTAATTCTGTACTTATCTTTAATTTCAGTATATTTGTGTACATAATTAACCACAGTGTCTTTGTTGTCAATTAAATGTTAATATATGAACAATTAAAATGGTCTGAATATTTCACTTGAGAGTGTTACCGTTACCACTGTCTGTATTACAGGAAAAAAGTGTATGGAGGGGGCAATGATTGGCCCCCTGTCTAGCTCCGCCCCTGCAGATAGTGTGACTATGTAGCTTTAAGTTCTCATGTAAGACAGCCAGGCGGTGCCGCATAACGAATGCAAAAAGACAGTAGACTATAGCAATTCAATCAGGATACATTTTACATACCCAGATTGTTTTGAATCAAATATTTCATATCCACTGTGTGACCTTTAATTCAGTTCATTTTTTTTCTAAATCTAAGTGTTCCCAGATATCTGTGTTAAAGATTATTCACATAAGCAGATGATTAATTATAATAATCACTCAATTAATCACTCAATCTTTTTATTTAGACACAATTATGGTCCACCAACAGACAAAAACAAGAACAATAATAAAAAAAGAGGAAAAAAATATATATAAATAATAAAATAATCAATCACTGACATATAAACTAAAGCACCAATGATTCCACAAACTGGAGAAGAATCTCACTGAGCTTTGAACAGGATTGGTCAGAGTCTGAATTATGCTGTTTGCAGAGTCTGCTAATCTCCACATACATCTGTGCAGAATGTTTCCAAGCACAGCAGCGCAGGTTGGTACAATGACATTCACAAACATCTGACTGGCACTACACCATCGACTAAGCAGCATCCTCATGCCATCATTATAAACGACCTGAAGTTTATTCATATTGCTTTTCCTGTAATGCCGCCACAGGTGGGCTGAATACATTGCAGTACAGTATGCTTTAAAAAGTGCAATTTTGACAGATGCTGAGCACATGGAGAACCTCCGAAGAAGAATATTAGTGGTGATGTAATGTCCCAAATATCTGACCTCATCAGTGACCTGGAGGATGCTGCCAGACAGGGTGAAGTCAGGAAAAGATAATTTAGTGTCTTCTTTGCTCTTAACAATCTTGATGTTGCTCCTTTTTGCATTGTATTTAATGTCATGCTGTAACCCATACTGAGATCAAACCCTTTACAGCTGCTGCAGACCAGCACTATATGGACAGAATATCACAAGATCGTCAGCATAATAGTAAACTGAAATGTTGTTTTATACAATGCAGTTGTATGTCACCAATTTCTTAATATTTTATATTTATAAAAACAGCATAAGATATTATAGTGTGGTTTTTTTATGTTTTTTTTTTTTATATTTAAAGCTCTGTTGCAATAGCTTTGAATGTTTCCAAAACATTCAGTCCAGTTTGTGACAAACATGACATGGATCAACTTATTTTTTTTGTACAGTTGAGATGTTTTAAGGCTGTGGACGTTCATTTTTTATCTTTTCAGCAGGAAAAGAGCGATTACAAGTCAAACATGTAAACAAGCTGTAACTCTGCACTGCCTGTCCTATGCATGCACCGATTCCTCAGAGCAAGCTACAGAAACAACTGTGAGAAAGAGCTAATGGTAATCTTTGTGCTCTACACCAGTAGTGGTCCTAAAAAGGATGATATGCCTCACCACCCAGGGTGCCATCTCCTCAGGATCATCCAGACCATTAGATGGATGTGGTTTCCTTTCTGTTATTCTCATGGTGTAAAAACTAAATGCAGGAATTAATCCCAGCAGGCACCTAGCTGAGGCTGGTCTCTGATTCTACTAAATTTATTCAGATTTAGAATACCTTTGATCATCTCTTTTAATCTATTACTTAGAGTGCTCAAACTGAACTACAATGTACTAAACTACGGATATTCTTTACTGTAAACATAGTTATTCTCATAATGTCTTTGCATGATTTAAGTTTTATGTCATCATTAACTTTTGGAAGTCGTCTCATCGGCACTACATCTTTACCTCCCTCTACAGATTATCCATTGGTTTCAAGTCAGGTTGCTGATTGATTGGACTACTCTATAACATTAAAATTGCATCCATTCAGAAAAGACAAGTTGGTAAAAGTTTCACCTTAAATCTGTTGGTGGTATAAATATTTTGGGCTTTTCAGAATTTGCATATTTGATTATTTAAATGAAAGTTGCTATTATTATTAATAAAACAGGAAACCAGTCACATTAGCAGGCAGAGACCCAATCTACTTTTAAGGCTAGGATTAAAACGTTCCTTTTTAACAGAGTTTACAGTTAGAGGTTATCCTGAGTTATCTCTACTGTTATGCTGCTGTAAGCTTAGACCACTGGAGGACATAGAGACCACCTTTTATTATCTGTGTTTATCCTCCAATTCTGTAGTTTTTGTTGTTTCAACCCTGGTCTTCATTTTCTTTTTGTTTTTTTCCCATCATGGTAGCTTAGTCTGGTCTCTTCCTTTTTGGCTGTGACACCATCTTGTAGAGAACAGTCAGCTGGGTTGCTGCCATCAAAACCCTCACTGCAAAAAATTGAAATCTAAGTAAGTTTATTTTTCTTTAAAAGAGAGCATTTCTTTCTTGAATTAAGCAGTTAAGTGATACACTTTGCCAATGGAATAAGGCAATTTACATCTTAAAAAAATGAGAAAACAATAGTGTTGTCTTATTCCAAGTGGATATTATCTAATACTAATTCCATTGGCAAATCTTATTATTTACTTGCTTGAATTATGCTAAATACACTAATTTTAAGACATTTTTACTCATTTCCAGATTATTTTTGCATTGTTTAGTTACAGATGATAGAGCTGGGTCTGTTTTTGCTCGGTGTTTAGTCCTTTTTCTCTTCTAGACATAGCTACGGGTTCAGCTTTTAATGTGAGTAACTGTACGAGCGCGCTTTTATCCATGAAAACTGAATCAGAGCTCATTTGCTTTTCCGTTTCTTTCCCAGACCAAGCCACATTAAGAGCAAATTTACCGTTATCTTTTCTAACATAGAAAATATTGGATCAGTGCTTCAATGTTTCCATTTGTATGTCTAATTTTGTCTCCTTTAACTGCCAGTCCGCACTGAACCTGGTTCTGCTGGACATTACTTTCTATTAAAACTGGGTCTTTCCTCTCCACTGTTGCTGCATGCATGCTCAGTGTGAGGGAGTGTTGTAGAGTTAATGACAAAATCAGGCAAATATCTACTGTCCAGGAAGAGTGAATCCAACCAGCTGGATTTGATTTGAAAGCTTTTAATCAATCTGCCTGTATTATCTGATTGAATTGTCTCTGTAAAAATGTCTTGAGATGCCATGTGTTGAGAATTGGTGCTCTATAAATAAACTGAAGTTGAATACAGTCAATTATCATTCTAAAAAAATGTCCTAAACTGCAATTATAAACAGGTAAGTACACACATACATATAAACCTAATATTAAAATTTAAAAATAATCCTCCAGGGAGCCTAGTAAAGGACACACAACCACATTTAAGCCACCCATCCTCATGGGCTGCTCTCATAAAGGTGAACTGAATCTCTATAAGTTAAAGATGGAGTGAAAATAAATCCTAAAAGTACTTTCAGGAACATTCTGTATGGTGATCCCAGTACAGAGAAGTACTCAGCAGAATTCAATAGTCCTTAGCTCGTTAGCAAAGCCATCGAGGATGGAAGAAAAATGACCTGGCCTCTTCTTCACATCACGGAGGGCCTTCTTAGAAAAGTGATACAAATGTGAGATTTACAGCAAGTGAAAACAAGATGGCTACATTTTAAACACCAGAAGATGACAGTGAATCCATCGATGGAGGACTCAGGGTGATGTTTCTTTTGATGTTCTGGTAAAGATGTGTCGCTTAAAATGATTATAATCAAGTAATCTGAAAAAAATAATAATTTTTTTAACCTATTTAATTGTCTAATAGATGTATGTATTGTAGAACATCCAGTATCAAAAGAAATAACTGCTGTGCTTTAGGATACTGTTTACACCTTATGTAATCTAGGTGGTCTCTGTCAATGATCAGGGTAATATGAGTGGGGTGAGGTTTGATTCGCAGCTTCGTCTTTCCCGTGTAAAACGTCTCATTAACGTCTCAAGTTAACGTTCAGGAACAGTCTGATCCCATCCAGACAAAATCAAACCTTAAGATAGGCTTTCATTTTAGTTGGCTGGGAGATTTGTTCTTTTGGGTTGTTTGCAAGTTTTCTTTCCATTTGTGATTCAATTTTGTTTTTATTTAAGCAGTTTAGCAAAGTTTTTAAATAAAATGGAGAAATATTTGAGTTAAAGGAAGGGGAAAAAATAAATGGTTATTTCCTGATTGTTTATACCAGAATATCTGGTTTTATGTGTAAATCTGGTTATGAAACAGAGAAAACATTTTAGGAATTTACGGAGGTTAAAAAAACTTTTCAGCTACAGTTTATAACTCTTTAGGATCTATCAAAGAGAATCTGTCTTGTTGGGGTTTTGGAAACAATAAAGAAAAACAACAAAACACAAATTTTCCTTTTGGTATTTGAAAGCTGAACTGAATGGTTGGCCTTTTCTAACCCGATCTCTTTAACTAGTTGTACTGGAAGAGAACCTTTGACATTTAGGATTGCATAACTAAAAATAGATGTTCAGCGACACGTTCTCAGGCATCTCAGACAGGATGAACAGACAGCAGATGTGCTGCAAATAACATATTTTGACAAACATGATATGTGAGGAGCCTCTGTCGAAGAAAAACTAAAAATGTGGTGTTTTGTAAACTGATAGGGGCTATTAAAGGGTAACAACATAGGCAGAGGAAAGAGTATTTGGAGCATTAGGGCTAATATAGCACTGAAAGCTTTTTAAACCGTTCCACATTTTTTCAGTCAGTATAAGTTTAATTACTTTTGTTGGGATTTGATGCAATAAATCAACAACTTGAATGTTAAACAAATTAAAATGATTTATAAGTTAAACATTAAAGCATGTTATGAGCTTGGGTCCATTTCTCTGGAGCATCTTTTAATGCTGTGGGTCTTTCCATGAAGATACTTAACTATTTACTTATTCGCCTGTACAAAAACCTCACAAGCTTAGTCGGATTGCATAGAAAAAAGACATTAATTTAGATGTCTGATCATGGGACATGTGTTACGCCACACAAATGTAGTTTGATCTAAACCTGGTAATTTTAGCCGTAGCTGTATGTTTTGTGTTGATTTAGAAAACTTTTATTGTCATTTTGCTTACACAGTGTGTATACAAAAATAAATTTCATTTAGTACAGCTTTTCAGGCAATAAATGTACATTTCCAATCCATTGATCAAATGTAAACAGTGTGGGAGAAAAAAAAACATGGTGCAAAAAATGCATTGATATGGAATTTCAGAACATAATATTAGTGTTGCACCGATACCAGTATCAGCCGGGGTCCCGATCCAGCACTAAAATGGTGGTATTGGTATCGGCCAATACCAACAAATAGGGCACCGATAGCATTTTCATAGCCAAAAGTTTATTCAACTATTGTCACCCATTCCAGGAAGGCAATAAAAAGTTCTTCTGGATTCAGTTTGCATTAGTCTTTTTCCTGCTTCTCAAAGGCAGGCAGCAGCTTGATTAAAGCCATGATGGCAATTATTTTACATCCAAGTAGTATGCAGTTCTTTAGATATATACACACACATCAATTTGAAACAGATACGACATTGGCGCAACACTAAATAATATATACGGTGCAAATATGCAGTATTTTTGGTTTAGTGTTATGTGAAAAAAATTATGTAAATCCATTTATTGTCCCACAATGGGGAAATTCACTCTCTGCATCCCTTGGGGAGCAGTCGGCTGCCATTGTGTGGTGCTCAGGGAGCAGTGGGGGGTTAAGGGTTTTACTCAGGAACCCAGAGGGGAGGCAGTGGGGAGTTCAGCATTCTGATGGTGGCGATGGGGAAGAAACTGCTGCAGCATCTGTCGTTAAAGCGTTACACTACTCTTAAGTAATTTGTTTCCCCTTGCAGGTTTTCTTCCTGGATTTCCCATCAGCTCTTGCTCACTAGCCTACTGAAGAAAAGCACCATAACGCTGCCACCACCTGGTGGGGATGTCGTGTTCAGGGTGATTAAGTGTTAGTTTTCTGCAACACACAGCATGTAGGTCATACATTGAGAGCGCTGCACACAATACTTCCTATGCCTTTCCTTTAGCCTTTTTATGCATAAATAACTGCTTTACTTACCGTCAATAATTGCTGTAATTGTTTGCCATAAACCTCTCCTCATCTTTTTCCCTGACCGGTCTGTTTCTTTTGTTGGTGTGTAGGACACTGCTTGCTGTGCAGCAAACCTCTGCACAGCTAGTTTGAGGTGTAATTACAGAAAGATGGACCTTATTTAATGATTAGCAGCTATCCAAGTAAATGGTTTCTCTAATTTTCATACATCAGTATAGAAGTGAAAGAGCTATTGTAATGAACATTTATCAGTAAAAAAATAAAGCAATACATCATCTACCATCCTCTTTGCTGGTCTGTTACACTGGAAAAAAGTAATTTTTTTCTTAAAATAAGTGCATTTGTTCTTGGATTGAGGAGGTAAAAAAGACATTTTGCCAATGGAACAAGACAATTTACACTTAAAATAATAAAACACAATTGCATCGTCTTATTTCAAGTGCATTTTATAGAATTATCTTATTTTAAGAGTAAAAATACTAATTCCATCAGCAAACTATCTCATTTAGCTACTCAAATTAAAGGTTAATAGACTTAATTAAAAAAAACATATTTCTAGATTGTTTATCCAGTGTACACAAAAGGTTTTTCTTGGATTGAAAAAAAAAATAGAAAAATGCAAACTGTGTGAATATTTCTGTTATGATTTGTATTTAACAATTTTTTTCATGAATGTCTTCACAAACTAATAGAACAACAAAACATTGTAAGTCAGTAAAACTGCTTATGTCCCCCTCCCAGCTGCAGACAGATTGAATAAATTAAGAAAAAGATGGATGGATGGATGGATGGATGGATGGATGGATGGATGGATGGATGGATGGATGGATGGATGGATGGATGGATGGATGGATGGATGGATGGATGGATGGATGGATGGGGCACAACAAACTTACTCAAAAGGAACTTAGATTTTTCAGATATTTTCCAGTAATCTATGAAGTAAAGGAATTTCTGTGGAACAGAAAGCTTCCTACAGAAGGATTAAGGTATCTTCATCCTTTCTTTTTAATGGACACCAAGGTATACGTATCATGGACACTCCCTTCATCACCAACTAAGGACCAACCAATCAGGTTTGTCATAACGAACACAGCAGTTTGGATGTTATGTAACACAGACTGCCCAATCCACACTCGCCTATCTCTTTATAAAAACATTATGCCCGTCATTTAGTCCTGGGTGCTCATAGATGACCTAAAATAGATGCTGACACATATCAGGTCCCACCGCCTCAATTACATCAGGGCACGTTCATGTGGGCACAGCATGTTCTGACTACACGTGAGGCAGAGGGAACTAAATAGTGCAGTCACCAAGGAGTGGGCTCCACTCTTCCACACGGCAGTGGTCCAGTGCCACCCATCACCGGTCCACAGGAAGCCTTTGCCTGCTACACCGCCACCATGCCTAAAGTCCAGGTGCCAGGTGAGTGTCAGCAGAGTGACCCCAGGCTTTCCTTCAGCAGGACTTGAGCTTTTTTAATTGAATTTTACTCGGATGTAGCCTCCTGCCCAAACAGGTTAAAACATATTTTATGATGCAGATGATGGAAACACCACAGCAAACTTCAAAAAGGACTAAAGCATCATCACCTGCTTACTTAGTAAATGCATTCTGCAAGCAGATCCTGTCTGGTGTTTATTGCTGGTTCTCATGTACCTAATTTAAATATAAAGATATCTTGAGTTCAACATCAATGCATACATTTGCATTTCTGATCTTAGTCACATAATTTCAATTTTAAGATTAAGTTCTTGGTATTTACTTCTGCAGGGAGCGGGACATGATACACCTCAGGGTTCGGTATTAGATTCAGGTGGAGCAGAATATAGAAACTGATTCAGTATCAGCTGGGAAGCTTCTTCCAGAAGGAGTATGATGGATGTGACCTGTCAGCAGAGTCTTCCTATTAATATGGGATGAGAGGAGATCAAGCAGTTGGTGCTTCTTATCTGTGGTTATCTAACCTCTTCGGATATCACTTCACTTTTTTATTCCAGCTGCAGAATGAAGAAAAATTTAACAGTTTATTCTGCCAAAATGTATCTAATTATAGGCTTTCCTTTGCCAGGCATGAGGATAATTTCATGTCAAATTTATATTTTTTTAGTTTTTAGTGGAGAATGGTTAATCTGAGCAACAGAATTAGACCAAAGAGGCAGTTGAAGAATGACAGCAAGAGTTTTAACTCATCAGATGAGTCTAAAATTTCCAAAATATTTCAAATTAGACATAAGGAATCCCAATTCTTATAAGCAGTTAATGATTTTGATCATATGCGTTGGATTGCCTGGTGGAAAGGGTGTCTGTCTGCAAAAAAGAAAAAAAAAAGAAAAAAAAAACAGTACTACTGAGACTTATTTGCAGATTTAAAACAGTGTGAACTGCATTTAATCATCAAAATCTGAAATACTTCCGGTAGCTTCAAGCTCAGCTAAAAGAAATCTTTAAAGAACAGCTAGAAACTTGATAAAATCTTTATTATACTTTAAAAAAGCAACGCACACTAGAAAAGGTTTAAACGCTTTGAGACCATAAGGTTTAAAAAAAAAACCCACTATAAACGAATAGTTCAGACTTGGAGTCAGATATCCCACAATGACTATAAATAACTTTATTTTAAAATCCAGATAAAATCCCACAGATTTCTATAAACTTATATATGTATAAATATCTACATCTATACATGCATGTGCAGGTTTAGAGACTTTAATAGAGCCACTTAAACATCAGAAATATTTTGCATGTATTATTAACTCCTTAGTGCCTAAATATGTATACATATATATAACAACAATATTTGTTTTTTTTTGTCTTCAAGTTGTTGCCAAGTTAAAAACAAGTGTTTGGCAAAGATTCCAAAGTTCACATGGATGTTGAATAGCTGGAATTAGGAGAAATGCAGAATTGAATTTGGCTGTTTTTGTCAAACAAACAGTTTGATGCATATTTGCAACAATAGGCATTAAGGGGTTAAGATGCAGTTACCAGTTCTTAATGAAGCGACTGCATTTAGCTGTTGAAGAAGCCATAAGATTCATAAAGGCCTCATCATTCTCCATCCTCACCTTCCTAAACCCTCATCTAACCAAGGTTCTCATCCCTGTTAGTAACTCTCCAACATGATCCAAACATCTATAATTCTTTTTTTGGCTCACATGATAATGACCTTTTCTAACCGATATGTTTCTAACCCTCTCTTTTTGTGATTTTATCCTTGTTGATGCTACTTTCCTGAATGATACAATCAGTTCAACAGAGTAAGTACTGAAGCTGAGAAGTGCTGGATTATTTGTGTTGTATTAGACTATGTTGGCTGTAAAGTAGGTGCATGTTGTAGGCAGAAACTGGTCCTTCTTTCCCATATCTTCTATCAATCAAAATCAGTTCCAGCAAAAGTATCAAGCAATCCATTGTTCTCTTATCTAAGCCTTTCCTTTAGCCAATCCTTTGTGCATTTTTTTGGTTTCCAGACCTTCTGAATGAGATTCAGAAAGTCTGGAGACTGCTATGAAATGTCACAAAAAGGAATGAGACCCTGAAAGCAAAGATATTTTTTGCAAGAGCTTTAAAACTGAAAACAGAAAACTGATTCTGAACTTGTGCATTGAAGATCTTGTATCCATACAAGCCCACTGCACTGGAAAAAAATATCTAGAAATAAGTAAAAATTTGTTAATTTAAGTGTATTTACCCTTGATTTGAATAGGGAAATGAGATAGTTTGCAAATGGAATGAGTATTTTTACTCTTAAAATAAGATAACTGGATAATATGCACTTGGAATAAGACAATGCAATTGTGTTTTCTTATTTCAAATCTGAATTGTCTGAAATGTCTCTTTTATCTCCTCAATTCAAGAACAAATGCACTTATTTTAAGAAAACATGACTTATCTAGATTTCAATTTTTTCCAGTGTGTGTGTTTTTCGGTGCTTCATCTCTGTCGCTCCGCTGTGTGAACAGGACACATGTTGGAGGTCAGAGCTGCTGTTTCTTAGTAGCTGAGTCGGTCTTTAGTCACATCTATTCAGCGCATGTTCTAGAGTCTGTATGCATCAGTTTATATGAGGTAAGTGCTTTACATGTCATAGATGTAGACCATTATGTCCAGCGCACCCTTGTCAGAGAGCTGGCATGTTTATGCAGAGTAGATTAGAAATAGTTCAGCTAAAAAGTCCTGGATGCAGTTTGTCTGGTGTAGTTCAGTCATGGAGGATGCTTGTATGTCACTAAAAGCTCAAAACTTTGACCTACCTGGCAGAGACCGATGACAACATGAGGGCCTTCGCTGAGAAGGTCTTCGCATCGGAGACTAAAGATGAGCAGGTCCGAGATGAAATCTCCCTGTTTGATGTGGCTGAGGACTGTCCCATCCTGCACCAGGAGATGGCCCACCACCTGCATGCTGATGATAACACAGAGAAACGGTGAGATGAATACTGTTTGGGATTTTGATGCTGTAAAGTTAAAAATAAACAAAAGATGAGAATAATTTCCAGGTTTCAGATTGTGGATGAGCTAAATGATCGCAGAGGCTGAGCAGAAGTTCATTTAAAACGTTTCTCATCTTTGCTTCCAAAACAGCAAGAGGCTCCAGCGCAGCCGGACGGTGGTCGTCCCCACTGCTGCGCCTCAGGCAGCGGCTGCCCCTGTGATGTCGGTGAAGGTGGACACCCCTACCTATCTGGAGGTTCCTGACTTCCAGAGAGTGGCCGTCATTGGAGACTGTGCTGCTGGGGTACAGTTTGATTTCCTAAATGATTTAAAAGTGTACTGTAGCACAGTAGCTTAACAGCTCTATTATTCCTATATAAGTCTTTAACATAAAAATTACAACCAGAGACTTTATATAAGTTTCTCTTTAGGTAAAGGGAACAGAAGAACTAAATATTTTTTTCTTTTGCTATAATTTTACTGTCTTTAACATTGAGGTTAAAAATCCAAATCAAACCTAAATTTTAGGTATTCATGACTGGAAGGCCTCCTTACCATCACCCTAATCCAAAACATAAATATTATTTCCAGTTAGAAGAAGCATAAAATAAAACTCTACCAGAATATTAAACCCAAATCTTCCAAAGGAATTAAAACATTTTTATCTCAAAAGGCCAAATATGTTCAAATAATACCAATAATGATTATGATAATATCTGTTATTTTAAAGGTTACTGGCTACAACCTTCACATCAAAAATTATATATATCTATAAAAAAAAAACATCCACCCACAGAATGTCTAGGGTTGTGCAGAATATAAGTATTAATTGAAACTGAAAAACATTTATATTCATTTGTGATTAGTCCAAAATAGATAAATTGTAATTTTAACTTAGAAGGGACCCAATAATCAGGAAAGACAGATAGTGTTTATTAATCCAAAAAGTGTTTATTAAAGCTACGACAGATGGTTTGCGGATCTGCAGCAGCAGTGGCTAGGGCGACCGAGGCAGGTTACTCTAGCGAGAGGAAATACAGATTAATGACCATGAAAACCTAACGGAGGATGATCTGAACGTGTGAGTTACTAACCTGGTTTAGCGGTCACTCCGAGCCAAAGAATGAGGTAGATGCGAGCTGGTCAGCTGACAACATGCAGCGCTTGCTGCACAGAGAGTTCCAGACGCCGAAGCCTTGAAGGACACAGAACTGAATGGAGATCAGATCTGAGCAGATGGTGAAGGAAGGCAGAATAATCCAGAGGGTGAAGTCAAGAGGCAGATCCAGATTCAGTCCACAATAGAATCCAGCAGAATCCGAAGACAGGTCAGGCAAACAAATAAGTACAAGGGCAGGTAGGCTCAAAGGTCCGAATACAGAAATAGGTCAGGGAGTCAGAACACAATTAGAAATGCGACTGGGAGCAAGCAGCTTAAATAAAGGCAGGAGCAGGTGAATCAGCTGCGCAGTAATGAGGAACCGGGGCAGAGTTAGACAGGTGAATGAAATGAGCAATTAAGACACTCATCAGTGCCAAGATCATGACATAAATATTTACATTTGGTTAGCTTGCCAATGTGGACACAGTATTTTGCACCAGTAGAAATACTAGGTTAAAGTTACATAAGATGGTGCTGAAATAGGCAGACAAATGGGGCTCAGATGGCACACAGTTGTTAACGATTTACTTTTGATCTGGTGAGTTAAATGTTTGATTTGGTTTACATTAGCATTGGCAATATTTTAGAATATTTAACTGGCATTTATATCAAATTTGAAAATATATGCTAGTTTTTTTAAAAACAAAACAATATATATATATATATATATATATATATATATATATCTTAAATGTTGTAGAGATTTTACTCCAAATTTTCTGCTGCCTATAAAATCGTATCTGTTGCTTGTGTCTAAACTTGAATTTCACTGACTACATGTTCCTCTGGCTGAGCCCCCAGGCCTGCTGCTATTAGCAGAGACACGGGGGTGGGACTGATGTGAGAGCGAGCCAGAGTTCAGGTTTCACGGCGATGAGTTTGCCATTTCCAGTTCCTGGAAAGGAACACTTTAGCTGAGCTGGTTTATTGTATGTACTGCAGCTGAAGGTCTCACAGTGAGCATGACCTCAGCAGCTGATTAAAAACACACATTCTGCAGACATTTTTGTAATTTGAAAATTTTTTAGATCAACCTTTTGTTAATTCGTATGCAGCTTTTTAAATAAAAGTTCTGCAACTATTATTTTTTAATCAAATTTTAAAAAATATATTAATCATACACTTTCACAGGAATTCTGTTTTCCCAAAATTACATTAAATTGATATTTATTGAATAAGAAACAGATTACATATCATCATTCTCTAAAAAAAAAAAAGAACAAAATCAAAATGGCGCTACTTCAACTGGAAAAAGGAAAACACTGACCTCAGACATTTTTTTGTGTTCCTTAAAACAGTGAGTCAATAACATGCAGTATGTTGTTTTATTGAGATCTTGGTCCTTTCACTTTCCACTTATTATTTTTTCCTTATTGGGGTTTCATATAAGGTCAACTCTACTTTATATGTTCCATATTTCTATTTGTTTTTGTTTTGACCAGGTGACCATGGATGACTTTGAGCTGTCGTGTAAGGGTCTGTACCGCGCCCTAACCATCAGGGAGAAGTACATGAAACTTGCCTATCAGCGCTTCCCAAGAACCGCCTCCCAGTTTCTGCGTCAAATAGAGGGAGAAACATTTAAAATTGACGACGAGGTGCAGCCAGGTGACAAGAGAAAAGCCACATCATGCGTGATGATGACACACTATGATTTTTTTTACCCTAACACTGACAAATATCATCAATTAAAACAATTAGTATTCTGTGTGTTTTTTTTTTTAACCAAATCGTTTTTTTCTCAGTTTTCAATGCTCCTCCAAAGGATGGAGAGGATCCTTTTGACACCAAACTCCTGCCGAAGGACCTCGGCTATGTGGCCCGAATGAAGGACGGTCTTATGTATGTGTATAACGACGCTGCAGCTGCAGACAAGCACCAGCCCAAAGATCTGCCTCATCCAGACTACAACACATTCATTGATGATATGAACTTCCTCATTGCTCTGATTGCACAGGGCCCAACGTAAGTATCGTTTAATTTATCTTTCACTTTCTAATAGTTATTAAAACAGGAATTCATCTGACACGAGATCACAGAGAGTGCAGGCTTCTGTGGAGAACCAAATAATTTAAAATTAAACAATGCCATAGAAAAGGCAGGGTTGGTACTGTCATATACTGTTAACCTAAAGCCCTTTTCTCAGGTTGAAGGATGTGTAATAGGAGATGATTATTAAGTCATAAAACCTTGGCTACAATCTTTGGATTAATGCAGGCTGAAGATGATTTGGCTGAGTTTGATTTGAAATTTTGAAATACAAAAGTTGTTATAAAAGCAGAGGAAAGACGTTATTGTTGGAATAAATGTGAACTTTGATTATTACTTATGAGCTGAAATCAGATGTTTACTTACAGTCCATAAAATGATGTACTTTGTTTTACTTTTACGCAGCAAGTCATTTAGGAGCACTATTTATTTCTGTTCGCCAAATGCCACAAATTGTTAAAGATCTTAAAGTTATTTCTAACCTTATTTGAAGATAAAACATTACATTTGTAAAAGGAGTGAGAAAGTAAGCAAGGAGCTGCAAAGCTCTGAGCAACACAGATTCTGAATGTTACGTCAATCTGATTGGCAAGAGAGCAGGATGTATTTAATCCGGGCTGCTGCTATTTCCAACTGCGGCTGATTCAGCTAAATCTGTTTCCACGCTCTCTGTTCGGGACTCGTGAAATCCCATTGTAGTTCACAGTTGGCAAACTCTGGTGCAGACACTTCGATTTTGGAAACATTTCTTGTCCAAAGCTGTGTTTGGAAAGGCTGCACAGTGATGCAGTGGGTAGCGCTGTTGCCATGCAGCATGAAGGTTCTGGGTTTGATTTCTATCCCGGGGTCTTTCTCCACGGAGTTTGCATGGTCTCCCTGTGAATGTGTGGGTTCTCTCCAGGTACTCTGGCTTCCTCCCAAAAACATGACTATTAGGTTAATTGGCTTCTTAGTTGTGAGTGCGTGGATGAAAAAGGTTGTTTGTCCTGTTTGTCTCTGCATTGCCCTGTGACAGACTATGTGCATTGCAGATTGACTGCCAGAGATAGGCACTGGCTCCACCACAACCCGGACAAGAACTAAGCAGGAAAAAAGTGGATGGATGAAAGATTGGGGGAATATTTGGGGAAGATAAAAAATCTGAGATCACTATTCCCACACAGCTGAGTCATATGGTAGAGGCTGCATCATGCTGTGTAGGTGTTTTACTGCAGAAGGGACTGTTGCACATCACAAACTGATGCCAATAAGAAAAAAGAACAACATTGACATTTTATAGGCTGAGATTTGATTTTTATTAAGTATTTGTCACAGTATTGAAATAGAAATGTTATAGAAATAGAAAACAAAATAGAATAGGTTAATCAGGACATGGACCAGTCTGAGATAACAGGATGAAGCAGGGAAGGGTTGCAAAAGGGTAATGAAATAAGGAGCTTAAATACTGAGAAAAGAGGTTGAAAACATAAAACAAAATGAGATAGTAAAACACGTGGAAAAGCTGTGAAAGAATAAAAGCAGGAAAGCAAGGGTTACAGCTTAAATTGAAAATTTAAAGACTTCAAATACAGAGCGTTTAATTCTCATCTGAAGATTTGTGCTGTTTGGTCATTAGAGGATGATCTGCATTTCAATAAAGGTATACACACATAGAAGGTTTGTATTAGCTGCTGGTTGAATTTAACAGGGAAATCACTTTTCCCCTTTTTTTGACTTTCTGCTCTATGAAGGCATGTTTTAATACATGCAAACTGGCACAAAGAAACTGCAAGCGGAAGTTCACTTCCATTTGTAAAGACAAAGGAAACTTTACTACCAATAAAACAAACAAAAGAAGTAAAATTATTCTTGCTATATCTAAAAAAAAATAAATAAATAACAAGAAATTAATAATCTACAAATGAAAACTGAGAAACCCAAAGATTGTAAGAAATCTGTTAACAAGCTTGTAAATTAATGCTTCTACACAAAATTGGTATTCCAAACCATCAGACCTGACTCTGGGGCTCTGGTTCTTTTGGGAGGAATGAGCCAAAAGCTCCCTCAACCGCCAAGAAAAAAAAAAAAAATCTTACAGAAAACATTTGACCTGAGTCGCAGGTTCTGAAAGCAAACATAGAAATATTTGCTTAGATTTACTGTAAGATGTTTAGCTAAAAAAAAAAGGATTCTGCATCTTTTCATGTATTGCAGGTAGAAACCCTGATGTTGCTTTACTTACCTGGACATTGCAGAGTGTTTTATGTGTGGTACTGTATAACAACATAAGAAGTGCTCAACACAAATTAGATTTGATCAACCAATATGGTAGATAAAATCCATAATTTAAGCTGCTGAAAGAGGAAATGTCTAATTTCAGTTATATATTTTTTAACTCAATAATTTCAGTAATTCAACTTTAAAGGGCGTACTGATATGCATCTACAGCAGTGCAGATAACAGAGAACATACAATTAAGTAGATCTGTTCCGAACTGCACTGCTTGTAGTTGCAGCTGAAGATACATCCTATCACCAAATATAAAGGCACTTTGCACTACTGCCACAGAAATGGATGTAGTTGAGTTACCTCAATGTTATACTTACTTGTTTGTTTTTTCGTTTTCTTTTTGCAGGAAGACCTACACTCATAGGCGTCTCAAGTTCCTAATTTCCAAGTTTAATGTGCATGAGATGCTGAATGAGATGGAGGAGATGAAGGAGCTGAAGTTGAACCCCCACAGGGATTTCTACAACTGCAGGAAGGTAAACAATCTGTAAAAAGCAGACTTGAAAAAGCAGCAATCCTGTAATTCTGGTCATTTTATTTACTTTGGTCATTCATAAGGGGAAAAAAGCATAAATTAGGGCAATGATGTTGGAAATGTGAAAGTAGGTAGTTTAGCAAAAGGTGCCACTGCTGTAGCGCCCTCTAGAGATGACTAGCAGGTGTCACAGCAATCAAAACACCTCAGTCTGTTATTACTGTGTATTTCAGGTGGACACCCACATCCACGCTGCTGCCTGCATGAACCAGAAGCATCTGCTGCGCTTCATCAAAAAGTCTTACCGCGTCGATGCCGATCGAGTCGTGCACCTTCTTAAAGGGAAGGAGGTCACCATGAGGGAGCTGTTTGAGAGTCTCAACCTTCATCCCTATGACCTTACTGTGGACTCTTTGGATGTGCACGCTGTACGTTACCTGACTGATACAGATTGGATTAAATGGATAATGATTTATCAGTCAAATTAAAGAAATAAAATACTAGTAGAATGGATGTTAGGGATCTTAAACTTAAAATCTATATTTTCCTATTGCAGCTGATAAAGTTTGTATTACTTTCATTGTTTAATCTCAGAATGTTAAGTCATTATACATGAATATTTAACATGAAAACCTTGACTATTCAAAAGTTTTTAGAGCTGATGTTCTAAATTAAAATCTATTTCTTCTTCTTTAATAACCTTTTTTTTTTCTCTCAAGGGGAGACAAACATTCCAGCGTTTTGATAAGTTCAATGCTAAATACAACCCTGTAGGAGCCAGTGAGCTGCGGGATCTCTACCTGAAGACAGAGAATCACATCAGCGGAGAATATTTTGCAACCATTATTAAGGTTGGTTTGTACAAATCCTATCCTAAAAGGCAATCAAATTCATTAATAGAACTTTTTCCAACAGAATAACTATATAGATTTCTGCAAAAAAATGTGTTTTCAATTTAGGATTTTAGCCTATGATAGCATATTAAGATAATAATGATGTAATTTGCATATAATCAGATATTTAAACTCTTATGAAACATAACAATGGCATCAACTGATATAATCCTAGAGGAATATATATGTACCTTGTTATGCAGGAATGTTGCTCTTCTTTGTCATTTTAAGCTATAAATAAGGTAGACTTCAATTAGCATCTTTACGAATTCATTATTGGGCCAATATCTTATTAAATATGCACATAACATATTTAGATAATAACTGTGTATTTGCTGAAGATACTCTTATTATAGATAGAAGTTTGTAGATATTTAGATAAAGTTAATTACTCTTTAGGGTTTATAAAATTAGAGTTAGTTTCAATTGAGCTGAATTGGAAGTTAGTTAAAACTTTCACTTTGGGTCAACAAGCTTATTTTAGAATAGCAGCTAAGCTTAGCATGTATATGGAGCAAATTTTGTTCCATTATTGTTGCAAGCACAAATTTTTGCAAATGGAAATTATATTTTATTTTTTTAGATTTTAGATTTTCATTTTTTATTTCTGCTTTTCAGATTGAGTTGAAAGAATTGCAATCCTTTCAAATTACATTTTCACAGATCACATTCTCTTCACTTCTGAGGACGAGCTTACATTTGGATTAATGAGCAAAGACGCATTTCCTTTGTTCTGCATGTGAACATAAAACGTAATCGGAATTTACTTTGAGGGCAGCTTTTTTTTTTTGCCTTTACAGTACAGGCTGCACAGTCAGACTGTTACACAAGTTTTATCTCTTAAAATTTCTTCTGTCTTATATGAAGGTTTTGCCATTTTTGTCTGCTCATATGTTTAAATTAGTGTTGCACCGATGTCATGTTTTGGCCCCGATACCGATACCTGGCTGTGCAGTATTTGCCGATACGATTCCATACCGACACAATCTGTTTGAAACTGATGTGTGTGTGTATATATGAAGGCTGCATACTACTTGGATGTAAATAATTGCCATCGTAGCTGTCAAAAGCCTGCCCTACCTTTGTGAAGCGGGAAAAAGACTAACCAAAGTGAATCAGTAGAACTTTTATTGCCCACCTGGAATGTGTGAGACGATGGTTGAATAAACTTTTGGCTCTCAAAATGGTATGAGTTACTTTTGTTGGTACTTCGCCGATACCCGATACCATTTAATTTTGGATAGGAGCCCTGCCACGTACCGACGCCGATTACGCAGCACTAGTTTAAATAGAAATAATATTTTATTAATACACTTGATAAAAAAGTGGTTTCGATACATAACCTGAGAAGTTGTGTTGTTGTTACTTACACACCATGTGCAGTTTCAATAACTAAATTTAGATTTTGTTCACTAATCCTTTATAGATAAAATCTGTAAAATATAGACCATATTTCCCTTTGTTTTTCTAGGAGGTAGCCAGTGACCTGGAGGATGCCAAGTACCAGTATGCTGAGCCCCGTCTGTCTATCTACGGCTGTAATCCAAACGAGTGGGGAAAACTCTCTAGCTGGTTTGTAAAGCACAGAGTCTTCTCTCCCAATCTCAAATGGATGATTCAAGTTCCCAGAATCTAGTAAGTTTGCATCATTTTATTCCATGGACCCGACTATAACAGTATAACTTTTCTGTAAAAAATTATTATTTTGGGGTTATTATACAAGTTTGTGACTCATCCAGAAGGCTGAGTGAAGTTTTTATTTTTGGATTTTTTTCAACCTCAGTGACATCTTCAGAGGCAGGAACTTTGTACCACACTTTGGGAAGATGCTGGAGAACATTTTCCTGCCCATCTTTCAGGCCACAATTGACCCACAGTCCAACCCAGAACTCAGCATCTTCCTCAAGCATGTGAGTCAGGACCAAAATCAACAAAGTGTTAAACCAAACCTTCAAAAAAAAAAAAAAAAAAAGGTGTAATTATTCTGAGAATATCTGTGTGACCCAGCAGACATATGAGCGTATTCTCTGTTATGTTATGAACTGTTTTGCTCTTGTTGTGCAGGTGACAGGATTTGACAGTGTGGACGATGAGTCCAAACACAGTGGACACATGTTTTCTACAAAAAGTCCAAAGCCAGAAGAGTGGGACATTGTCAAGAATCCCTCCTACACTTATTATATCTATTACATGTACGCCAACATTGCTGTTCTTAACCAGCTGCGTAGGTGAGAACCTTTATTCCTAAAACACAACCCCTCTTATCTAACTGTTTGTATGGCTTGCTTTATTGCTGAAATATGATGTTTGTCTTTTTTAGACAAAGAGGAATGAACACATTCACATTCAGACCTCACTGCGGTGAAGCCGGGGCCATCACCCACTTACTGGCGGCTTTTATGACTGCTGACAACATCTCTCATGGTCTTAACCTCAAGAAGGTCAGTCATTCAGCAGCATACTTTAAAATAAGTTCTCTCAGCTCAGCTCTAACCTTCTCTCAGTAAGGGAATTGCTGTTTAGTGATAGCAGTTTGAACTGAATTAAATTCAATTCATCAGACATCTGTTGAGGAACTGAGAGTTAAGCTGAAGACTGGCTGGGATTAAACCTGATTCTTTACATAATGTTCCAACTTAAAACAGCGATCGTCTGTTTAGACGTAAGGTTCTGTTGAGAGATTGTGAGCAGACAGTATATTAAAAGAATAATTTAGGTGTAAAATTTGGTGTAGTAAAACAATATAATCAAATTTCTGTCTGTTTCCTGCAGTGAATAATCAATAATGCTGTTGTCATCTTCTAACTGTTAGTCGAAGAGGGGCAAAGATCAAAGTGGCCTTTACTGAAAGTGAAGTAGGGAAGTCATATTTAAATTTCAAATCATTCACGAAGCCCAAACATGCGCCATAAATATACTCTTTGCCAGAGCGATATTGATAATCCCCAAAAAATTAAAAAATCCACTAGACTTAAAATCCGTGTTTTTTTTCTCCGTTATCTTATGCGAGGCCTGTTAGTTATACGTCAACTTGCACACCTAGATTCAGCCAATCATATACCAATGGTCATCTGTTAATCAGCTATTTTTCAGTCACAGCATCTTGATTCATATGTCAAAGCTAATATATACGCAAAGGTTGAAATAAGAAATAAAAATCCTTTCCTTTACCATTGAGTTCCATCCCAGTGTTCATGGGGATGGACGTCTGTGTCTTCTGCAGCAGTAGAACTAACAGAACTGGCATCGTTGTGAGGGCAAAGGGCTCCAAACATGCACGACTGTAAAAGCCTTCACCAAACCAAGCTTCTGCAGCCCTGGTGCGTCCTCTTCCACAACATCTTAAGTCTCACTTTCCTCCTCTAAATAAAAAATGGAGGAGACTCATCCACGACCTCTGACACAAAACTCCTCCTCTTGCATGTTTCTGCTGTACATAGCGTTCCCTGAAAGTGTCGTTTCTAAATCACCAATTTAGTGCTACTTGGTCCCAATGTAATTTCCCACTGGGAACCTACTACCACTAAGTTACTAACTGGTTAGCAAGATGTTTCCAACAAACCGGCCATAACCAAACTTGCTTGTGAATCTTCCGCCACAAAAATCCCGCCCTCTTGATAATCGACTAATCACATTCACTTTATTCACTCGCGTAAAGTCGGCACCACTCAAGAGAATTCGGAACTGCAACCGTTGGAACAGCCGCTTCCCTACGACTTTAATTCTAGTAAAATGGGTTTAATCTCCGAACACGGCACCATATTTCTTCCACAAACAGACCAAAACCAGAAGCGTGGGATATCTTCCAAAATGCCTCCACCAAAGATCTTTGCTGGAACATGAGCTGACAATAGAGCATCAACCGAAGCAGATGCTTCGACGCGTAGCAGTAGCTGCAGCAAATTGTTTAAACAATAGCATTGGAGAGATATCAGCTGCTTATAACAATTTAATTAAACCTAATTTCAGAAATGCTAATCTGTCATATTAACTGTTATCTATCCACATCCAACAATTTTTCACCAAAGCTTAATTCTGAAATCCAGTCAGAGAGGAGATGTGAACTGGACTTCAGCTGTGATTTATGCTGCATTTCCTTTGGACTTTGGTGACCAAGTTAGAAAGTGAAAAACAAGGCTCCCTAATTTGTAATTACATCTGGAAAAGTGCAAGCTTTCTGTGCAGATGTGGGTTCACTGCACATTATGGCTCTTATGAATACAAAATGTAGGGAAAGTATTTGATTTGTACTTACTAACACCACGCTCTGGTGGTTTTTAACTCTTTGAACCATTGAATTACATCATGCTACAGAAATATCTAGTGATAAACATGCTCCTTTAGTGGTGGAAAGCTTGAAAAAGAGTAATGAAAATACATTGTTTCTGGCTTGTATTGGTAAAATAAGCCAGCAACAAAACCAGTGGTAATTTCCGCAATTTTCTGACTTGCAGCTAGAACAACCCAAACTCAGATATGAAGCCAATAAATCAAGCACAATTCCTTCCTGTTATATTTGTTTAGAGATTCAACATTAATATAATGTTAACCAGTTTCTATATTCTGTTTTAAATACAAATATGAATTTATAGTCCTGTTATTAAAAATATGCATGCTAATTTGCTAAAACAAGCAGTAATTACTATTTATGCTTTTCACTCACTAGCCATATATATATATATATATATATATATATATATATATATATATATATATATATATATATATATATATATATATATATATATATATATATATATATATATACTTGCTATATATATATATACTGCCTATATATATATATATATAGTAGTCCAAAGCACATCTCTTCATTTTTAAACCAAAAAATGTCAGTAAATTTTAATATTAGCCAATGGTAGTAGAGATGCAATTTAATAGACTTCATTGTAACAATTACATGGCATTTAAATAAAACATATGAATATATTTGTTATTTCTTATCTGGTTATTCCCCATGTTTACAGTTCGAACTACCCTTTTTATAGCACATAGTAGTTACATAGTAGTCTGTCGTGGAAAAAAGTATTCAACTATTCATCCTAGTTAAATAAACGGAGATTGATGGATTTCACTCAGTCAGCACATTTATTCATGTCTTTGCAAAGAGAGAACAGTTCATCATACAGCTCTAATGGCACAGCATTCTGCACTGTTCTGCATGAGCAGCAATCGTTTCCCCTTACTTACAACAATGGAAAAGTAGTCAGAGTCAAAACAAATTACAGACACTTTGGTTAAACAGTAACATGTTATGAATAAACCTTGAGAAAAGAATCTGGTTTGTTATGGTAAGAAGCTATGTCTGGTCTACAAACACCATTCTGCAGAGAATTGTGTGGCCTTGAAGGTGAAACGGACTAAGTGAAAACTTTTATAGTGAGTAAATAGGATAGGGTACCAGTATATATAATAGAAGAGAAATCGAAAATTTCCGACAACAAGTCTGACATGGGAGCTGGCTCGGAGCTTTCGTCTGCCTGGCTGTGTGTTTCCTGTGGGCTGGGCCCGCCTTTTACAGCTGCTTTTGTATCTCTGCTTCGGTCTCCTTGAACCCCAAGTCAGCCTCAGCAGATGGCGCTCACACTGAGCCTGGCTCTGCTGGAGGTTTCTTCCTGTTAAAGGGAGTTTTTCCTCTCCACTGTCGCTACAAGCATGCTTAGTGTGAGGGATTGCCTTCAAGTCAATAAGTCAATAATATAGAAAACTTTTAATCAATTGAATTGAATTACATACATAATGAATTAAAACAATAAGCCTTAAAATCCTAACAAAGTACTTTTTAAAATAAATTCCCCAAAGACTAGAAGCATTTAGCTTTACTCGCTGATTAAATCGCTCCCTGATTCTCCAAACTGCTGACTACAATATTAGACTAAATGCTACTAAAAACATGAACCATCCTTTGTAGTATTTTTCTTTTTATTAAGCATTAGTTCCATTGAAATTATCACAGTTTTTCAAAGGCATTTTTTTGGTTCAAGTAAGACAAAGACTATTTTGAGGGATTGGGGACTGCAGTATGTTTCAGGGCTGCAGCTAATGATTATTTTGCTTACTGATTAAACTGTTTAATATTTTATTGACTGACTGATAATCACACAGAAAAAGGTTCCTTAAAGAATATTTTATTCATAATTTAAATCCGATCAAGCTAAAACTTTGCCACTTGAGGAGTTCTGATAATAGTCTGTTGATGGACAAGAAAGGTTTTCCAGCTTAAATGCAAAATTTTTATATATCTTTTACAATGTTTGTATAGTTACTGCTCTAATTGAGTTATTCTTCTGTTATATTTTAGAGTCTCCATCCTGCAGTAAAGGATTCATAAATTACCAAATAAATTAAGGATTATTTGGATAATCAGTTAAAGGTTAATTGGATCAGCCTTAATATGTTAATAGGCTTGGATAAATTACATCTAACCTAGTAAACTCATGAGCCTTATGTTTTTTTCTTTTTTAAACAGAGTCCCGTTCTTCAGTACCTGTACTTCCTGACTCAGATCCCGATCGCAATGTCCCCTCTTAGCAACAACAGCCTGTTCCTGGAGTACGCTAAGAACCCCCTGCTGGAGTTTCACAAGAAGGGCTTAATGGTGTCCCTGTCCACTGACGACCCCATGCAGTTCCACTACACCAAGGTCTGAGCTTCACATCACAATGACACATTCATCGCTGTTTACAATGGGTATTGTGTGCTTCTATAGATGTTTAAAAGTCTGTTTTGTATGATCAGAAGTTGTGTTCAATGTTTTAAAGACCACATTGTGAATTGCCCCCTCCAACAAAAACATAAGTGAAAAAGGACTGAATGACTCTAAACTGGACAAGCAGAACAGATGTACTAACTAACCCTTATTTTAATGTTTACAGGAACCCCTAATGGAGGAGTACGCCATTGCAGCTCAGGTCTTCAAACTAAGTACTTGCGACATGTGTGAGATCGCCAGGAACAGTGTAATCCAGAGTGGCTTGTCTCATGAGGTAACAAACAATAAACTTTATTCTGTCACAGCTTTGTTTTTTTATCTAGAACCATTCAGGCTTGTTTTGCATCAGCATACTTAAAGGGGTCAAAGAATGCAAAACCAGGTTTACATTGTGATAGATGAATAACGATAGTTCAGTGGGTGAAATGGACGTACAGAGAAGTTCAAACCCCATCAACACCTCCCTTCTCTGCAAATCTCACAATTCGAAACTTCCACCATGGAACGGGCGAATCCGTAGGAAGCACAGAGTTGACGTCAACTCGTCGAGTGTCGACAGTTGGGCTGCTGACTGGACCGGTCCTCAACAGAGAGCCATGAGCCGCCCAGGCCAGCCGGAGGAGGGGGGCTGGGGACCGATAAGGGGGAAAAGCACATGGTCCCCTGTGTCCAGGCTACCGTCACCGGGTCGGATTCGGTCGCTTCGTCCCCCGCTGGCTCCCTGCCCTCGTCCGCTGGGGTCCCCAAAAGACCAGCTCCGGAGCTGACGGCTCGGTTCGAATGCCCTGTGTGTTTCGATTACATATTGCACTGTAGTCGACCAAAACCCCGGACGATTTTGAAATTCCCACCAGACATTTTTTTAGGTATGAAAAAGTAGAACATGTCATGTAGGAAAAAGAGGATGTCTGGTCACCCTACCATATCAACAATCTGATGTTTCAGTGAGTGAGTGCTTGTTGCTATGATGCATCTTTGCTCTGCAGCTTCGTTGTAAACCAACCAATCAGCGCACAGCTCATCTAAATATTCATGAGAATACCATAAAAGGAAAAAACCTGTTGTTTCATTCTAGGGCTTTTAACCAGGCTTTCATTAGGGCTCATAGAACAGCAAATATGCGATTTTCAGCCCAACCAATGTTGCACACACCAAATACCCTATAGAATCATTCTATCACCCCTTTAAATGTTGGTTTCTGTATTACAGGAAAAGGTTCACTTCTTGGGCTCAGATTACCTGAAAGAAGGCCCAGAGGGAAACGACATCCGTAAGACCAACGTGGCTCAGATCCGAATGGCCTACCGCTTTGAGACGCTGTGCTACGAACTCAACCTCATCAAGGAGGGCTTGAAGTCAGAGTGAACGCTGTGAAAACATTCAAACTTTTTGTCAAAACCTATCTGTAATGGGATGTAGAATAGCTTCTACAAATGTTTTCTATAGTACGACTAGGAGAAGTAAACCTTAAAGGAACGGAAACTTCTGATATTCGTCCTCAGAAAGGACTGTTTTGATGAATAGGTTTCATTGTGTTTTCCAGGAGAAACATAATTTATAAGAATGTATGGCAATAAAATGTAAAAAGAAAACATCTTGTATTCATTTATTTTTGTAGTTTGTATTCACCTGTCTGCACTTCCGATGATTTGATCATTTTAAAGTCCCTTAACCTGAAACAGCCATTACATCTTCAGACGTCTGTGAAAACAAAATATTTTAGTGAATATTTATTCTCTTTATTCTTCACAATGCATGAAAGTTTGTCATTGGAATTTAAAATACACTGATAAAGAAAAGAGTTACCATTAAATATGTTGGTTGAAAGGTGCCAAAGGAAGTGGGAAGAGGCATAGTAGAAATGCAATAGACATAACAGTAAAAAATAGTAAAAGGAATGATGCTACACAGAGATAGGCTTCGTCAAAGGTTGTTGAAATACAGTGGGGCAAAAAAGTATTTTTCTCAGCCAGCCAATAGTGCAAGTTCTCCCACTCCAAAAGATGAGAGAGGCGGCAATTTTCATCATAGATCATGCCTCAAACTATAAGAGACAAAATGAAAAAAAAATCCAGAGAAAATCACATTGTCTGATTTTAAAAAGAATTTATTTGCAAAATATGGTGGAAAATAAGTATTTGGTCAGTTACAAACAAGCAAGATTTCTGGCTCTCACAGACCTGTAACTTCTTCTAAGAGAGGCTCCTCCTGTGCTCCATTCGTTACCTTCATTAATGGCACCTGTTTGAACCTGTTATCAGTATAAAAGACACCTGTCCACAACCTCAAACAGTCACACTCTAAACTCCACCATGGCCAAAACTAGAGAGCTGTCAAAGGACACCCGAAACAAAATTATAGACCTGTACCAGGCTGGGAAGTCTGAATCTGCAATAGGTAAACAGCTTGGTGTGAAGAAATCAACTGTGGGATCAATTATTAGAAAATGGAAAACATACAAGATCACTGATAATCTTCCTCGATCTGGGGCTCCACGCTAAAGATCTCACCCCGTGAGGTCAAAATGATCACAAGAACAGTGAGTAAAAATCCCAGAACCACGGGGGGACCTGAGTGAATGACCTGCAGAGAGCTGGGACCATAAGTAACAAGGCTAACACACTGCCCGCCAGGGACTCAAATCCTGCTGTGCCAGACGTCACCCTGCTTAAACCAGTACATGTCGCAGGCCCGTCTCCAAGTTTGCTAGAGAGCATTTGGATGATCCAGGCATGATGACTGGGGAGAATATCATATGGTCAGATGCATGAAACCAAAATAGAACTTTTGGTAAAAACTCTACTACGTCATGTTTGGAGGAGAGAGAATGCTGAGTTGCATCCAAAGAACACCATACCTACAGTGAAGCATGGGGGTGGAAACATCATGCTTTGGGGCTGTTTTCTGCTATAGGGACCAGGGCGACTGATGAGTCGTGTGAAAGAGGGAAAAGATTGAATGGGGCCATGTAATATGAGTCAAATTTTTGAGTGAAAACCTCGCTTCCATCAGCAAAGGGCATTGAAGATGAAAGCGTGGCTGGGTCTTTCAACATGACAATGATCCCAAACACACACCGCCGAGGTAACGAGTGAGTGGCTTCGTAAGAAGCATTTCAAGGTCCTGGAGTGGCCTAGCCAGTCTCAGATCTCAACCCCCGAAAATCTTTGGAGGAAGTTGAAAGTCTGTGTAGCCCAGCGACAGCCCCAGAACATCACTGCTCTGGAGGAGATCTGCATGGAGGAATGGGCCAAAAATACCAGCAACAGTGTGTGAAAACCTTGTGAAGACTTACAGAAAACATTTGATCTCTGCCATTGCCAACAAAGGGTATATAACAAAGTATTGAGATGAACTGCTTTGTTATTTTGACCAAATACTTATTTTCACACCATATTTTGCAAATAAATTCTTTAAAAATCAGACAATGTGATTTTCTGATTTTTTTTTCTCATTTTGTCTCTCATAGTTGAGGTATATCTATGATGAAAATTACCGGCCTCTCTCATCTTTTTAAGTGGGAGAACTTGCACTAGCTTTGGTGGCTGACTAAATACTTTTTTTTTGCCCCACTGTATTCAGGTAATGATAAGTACATGAGGTGCGATTTCTCATTGAATGGTATGTAATAAAATAACTGGTCAAATATGCATAAATGGGGTTCACTGTCACTGTCTCCAATTGCATAAAAAACATTTTCTTAGATGTTTAAGTCATTTTTATCAACATGTATTTTTTATTGTGGTACATTTAAGGAATTCTGAGGAACCTTAATTATTGTTCAAAGTTCAGCTCTGTCTGCATTTTGTTGAATCAGCACAATGAATAGGAACTATGTTGTTGTAAAAGGCCAGTTTTATGTTCTAAGTGTTCTGGTAAGTCACTTTGTATGATAAAGTTGTTTGTCTCTCTTGATATATAACGTAGCATTTCAAGCTTTGACAGAAATTCCATAATGAATGGCAATTTGGGTGGAAATTGGGACAAAAATGACATCAGTTAAGGGTTCATCATATACATATCACATTGAAATAATTCATAATAGATGGTGACATTCATAATTGTTCCACTCGCCAATCAAGTGAAAGACGTTTTTGGTTATCTGCCTGTCGAACAAATTAAATTCAGACAACATGTTATAAGGCAATGGTGGCATGGAACTCACTCATGCAATTCTTACTTTCAGAGATGTACAATGTTAGCTTTTCCAAAAGGCTTAGACTTTATATATTTACTTTGGAGTGACTATAACATTCATGGATAATGAGTGCTGGGCTCTCCCTTAGAGATAGGGTGAGGAGCTCGGTCATTCGGGAGAGGCTCAGTGTAGAGGCGGGTTCTCCTCTACATCGAGGTGAGATTCCTCTGAGGTGCTTCTCGAAATCTTCTTCGATGCCCCTGGACGCTTCCCTCGGGAGGTGTTCCCAGGCGCGTCCCCATCAGAAGGAGGCCCAGGGGACGACCCAGGACACGCTGGAGAGACTATGTCTCTCGGCTGGCCTGGGAGCGCCTCAGGCTTCCCCCAACAGTGCTGGAGGAGGGTGTCTGCAGAGAGGGAAGTCTGGGAGTCTCTGCTTAGTCTGCTGCCCCCGCGACCCGGTTCCGGATAAAGTGGGAGACAACGAGTACGAGTTCTAGTGACCGAAATGTTTTGTAATTTACATAATACCCAGAGATTGGTAATGTTTTGTATGCAGAAGAGCTCATACTACATCAGTGTGTATGTTATATATGTAAATGAAGTTGTATTGTTTTGTGTGTGTGTGCGTGTGTGTGTGTATGTCTAGCCCTCAGAGTGAGGACCATTTTTCCAATTTCACCATCAAATTGAGGACCCGTTGTTGCAAAGTGAGGACATTTTCCCGGTCCTCATATGCTGTTTTGCTAATGGTTAGGTTTAGGGCTAAGGTGTCAATTGGTTAGGGTTAGGGTGAGGTATGCATTGGTAATTGTTAGGTTTAAGGTTAGTTTTAGGGTTAGGGCATAGAAAGGGTTGAAAATTCACTTCAATTCAATTCAATTTCAATTCAATTCAATTCATTTCAATTCAGTTTATTTATATAGCTACTAAATTCACAACACAAGTCATCTCAAGGCACTTTTACAGTTCAATCAGATCATCCAGTCAAATTGATACAAAGTTTTTCTATCTAATGAAAACCAGTTGATTGCATGATTGCATCGACTCATTGGACTCAAATACAATCCTCTCACTAAGCATGCTTGTAGCGACAGTGGAGAGGAAAAACTCCCCTTTTAACAGGAATAAAAATCCTCCAGCAGAACCAGGCTCAGTGTGAGTGCCGCCATCTGCCGAGGCTGACTGGGGTTCAATGAGACAGAAGCAGAGACACAAAAGCAGCTGTAAAAGGCTCCACCCGTCCAGGGAAAACAGCGTGCGGCAGCCAGGCAGACGAGCCTCGAGCCAGCTCCCATGCCATGAGGACGAGAGCACATCCACTCAGTCACGGTCAGAAAAGAAACAGGTACCACACTGGAAAAGTATTCAGATCTCAAAGTAAAATTGCTATAAACAAGGGGTGTTGATGGAAGCAGCACAGCTGATGTTTCTTTTTCCAGGATGGCGTCACAGCCAAAAAGGAACAGACGAGGCAAAAGCTACTCTGAGGAAAAGCAGAGAGAGTAAGAACATTAGAGATTGAACTAACAGATTCTGCAGAGTGGGAGAAGAGAGAGAGAATGAAGCAGAATTATGAAAAAGGGGTCCCTATGTCCTCCAGAAGTCTAAGCCTATAGCAGCATAACTATAGAGATGCTCACGAGAGGATAACCTCAGCCACTCTAACTATAGTAAGCTTTATTCAAAAAGGAAAGTTTTAAGCCAAGCCTAGCCTTAAAAGTAGACAGGGTGTCTCTGCCTCACCAGGACTAAAACTGGTAGTTGGTTCCACAGGAAGAGGAGCCTGATAACTAAAAGATCTGCCTCCCATCTCTATTTTTAGAAATTCTAGGGAACCACTAGTAAACCTGCAGATTGAGAGAGAAGTGCTCAAAATATTTAGGGAAACATAAGGAAACACTTTTTATCTCTGATATTGCCAATAGATGGAGCTTGGCTATTTAAGGTTTTATATGTGAGAAGGAGGAGGATTTTAAATTCTATTCTGGATTTAAAAGGAAGCCAATGAAGAGAAGCCAGGATAGGAGAGATATGATCTCTCTTTTTAATTTTCATCAGAACTCTGGCTGCAGCATTTTTGGATCAGCTGAAGGCTTTTAACTACAGCTTGTGGACTTCCTGATAGTAAAGAATTACAATAGTCCTGCCTTGAAGTAACATGGACTAGTTTCTCAGCATCAGCATGGACAGGAGATTTCAAATTTTTGCAATGTTCCTCAGATGAAAGAAGGAAAATTCTAAAAACCTCTTTGATATGGGATTTAAATGACAGGGTCAAAGGATTAAAAATGACTGAAAATCAATGGAAGTCAATGCATGGTCCTCACTGAGTAATGTCAAAATTACACACATCTGTTACTTAAGTAGAAGTATAGATACCGCAGTTTAAAACACTCTGGTAAAAGTTGAAGTGTCAACTTGACCTCTTTACTCAAGTAAAAAAAAGTAAAAATGTATGTGCTCCAAAAACTACTTAAAATATAAAAGTATAAAGTAACCTTTAAAAAAACAGCCAGATGCCACTATATGAATTAAAAGCTAAATTTTTGAACTATTTTGAAAAATTCTTTGAGATAGGGTCAGGATGAGATGAGGTCTTGTTGGTCTCCGCCTCCTCCGCCTCCCGTTACGCTCTCTCCTGTGTAATGCGGACCTTTCAGACATTCCAACATCTTTTTCTGAATCCAACATTGTAGCATGGCATAGAGAATTCACGTTTACAGTTTGAAGAACACCTGCTTGCTTCAGATGATTTCCTTTAGCTAACCAATGAGTGTTTGCATTATATGACTCATCCAATTACTCTAGTTTCCTCTAGATGTGGATGGCGCCAATGGTCTGCATTGATGGAGCACATGATGTGGGGAAATAAATACTTATAAACTTTAAACAAGAGTAACGAGTAACGTTAGGTTTAAAAATGTAAGGAATAGAAAGTACAGATACTAGTGTGAAAATGTAATGCAGTAGAAGTCAGAAGTAGGAAGAAGAAAGAAGTAATGGAGTTAAGTATAGATACCTAAAAGTGTACTTAAGTACAGAAACCAAGTATTTGTACTTATTTACTTGACACCTCTGGTCCTCACTACGATGGAAGAACAGGTATGGGTGGGTGTGTGTGTGTGTACTTCTGTATTTGGTTTCATTGTTACACAGCCTTGATATAATATCTGTTATAAAATGTTAAGAACACAGGAAGAATAGCTACTGCTTTGACTCAGTAGCTAATGGGGAAATAAATAAACAATAAACAAACTTGCATTTAAATAAAACATAATTATTGTAATAAAATACAAGAATTCTCCAATTCACACTAACAAACTTTTGTCTGGAAATAGACATATAAGGTTGGGTTCTCGGCAAAATAAACGTATATTATGTATGGTGGTGCAGATGTGGACCTATGGCACGTGAAGACAGCAGCGATTATTCATGTTGACAGCTGCAGGAGTTGATAGGGTGACGTATTCCCACTTGCGAAACTTGAAAAAAACTTTCTCACAGTTCCAATTTTTGTAAAGTTAACAATAAACACTTAATATAAAAACCCAAATGCTAGCCGACTAACATAATAAACGCTGAGAAAAGCTCGTTTCGCTCTGAGAGCGTCGATTAATCGGCGGTTATGTATGAGTTCCGGGTTTTATTTTGAAAAGCAGATCCGGAAGTAGTATCTTTACATCCAGCTTAGCGGTTATTGTCCTAAAAGCAGGGCGAAGGAGTGATTTGCTTTATCTGCTTTTCCTTTTTTTAGTCTGTCGCAGCGTATTTGAAACGGTTGTTTTTCTTCACCGGTAAATGAGTAAAAGTATCCGTTCCCGCGTCTTCATGAGTTGCTTTTGTTTGGAGGAAGTTTGCTGTAACTTTTCCTTTGCTCTGATTCCCACCGATGGACCGACGGGATTTTATCTTTATAATTTTTTTGGAAGAAGCACAAGTAGACCACATGGATTATAATGACCGTTATTAGCCAAAATGGTAAGCAATTAGATTTACACAGAAATAAAAAAACTCATATATGAATATATTTTTAAGGTTTTTTTTTTATACCAAAGTTAATAACCGTTTGACAAGTTTTGCTAAATTAAAGTTACCTCGATGCTAACTGTCATAAACGAGCTCTATATGGGGAAATTAAAGCGTTATTAGCTCCTTATTTTGGCTAATTTTACAAAAGTGATTTAATACTTTTAATATGAACCTTTTTAACAAATTTAAGTTGCCTACTTTTTAAAAAATCTTCAGGATTTGTTTCATACTGCGAGTTTGAATTAGCGCCATGATTCAAAAGCTAACTCTGCTATAAAAGCTTTTTTTTTTTTTGTTAATATATTTCCTGAATGTGTATCTAAAGTATCTGTAAGTTTAACCTTAAAGGTTTAAATCTTTTTAATGCTATGTGATAAAGTGACCATCTTTAGAGGATCCTCTAGCTGAACCTAAAGCTGTATTAGTGTTTTCTGTTTGATCAGTGATTTAAAGACTCTTTATCTTAGCTCAGTCTGTTTCAAACCAGCAGTTTTCCTTTATTACAGCATTAACTGTCACCGTTGATCATAAGCTTTTGGTTTCTTACAACACCTCACCTACACAACATGTCCTGTCATGCTGCCCATCTTTAGGAGGGCGTGTTGGGCTTGTTTCTGAAGGTACAATTAGCTTTAATTTACTTACCCAGTGATGACGGGGTGTTTAACCTCTATGATATCTGGTATGAAGGTTAAAAAAAAGCTGCAGAATATTTTAGGTCTTTTTAAAGAGGTGTCACACAAAGGGGGCCCAGATTTCCCTCACCTTTGGCTCCAGACTTACAGAGACAGTTAATGTCTACTTTTCCCTGACTTACAGGAAGACCAAATACATTAAAACACAATAACAGGAGCATTCCAAAACAAAGAAAATTTGTTTTCCAAGTTTCAAGACGTTTCGCTTCCCATCCAGGAAGCTTTTTCATTTAAAAATGTCAGGAATAGCTTTGAGTTGGAGGTTTTATACAATAGCCCAATGATGCTACAGTATATAAGCATCAAACTCAGCATTATTCCTACTGTTTTGAATTGAACAAGCTTCCTGGATGGGAAGCGAAGCATCTTCAAACTTAGGAACAAAGTCCAGTGGATTGATTTTAATTTTCCTTTTTTGGAATGCCTATGACCTGGATGACTGGGAAGCTTCACCAGCACAATAACAATAGCACACTTTGTTTAAATAAACAGTTATTAAATGACAGTATACATGCTACATATGATGTTTGTTAAGCAGCAAACTGCAGGCTAGGAGCTGAAGCAGTGTGTTTAATTAACAATCTTTTGTCATCATATAAAACTTGTTTTATATGAACACATACTTACTACATGCTGTGTAGTAAGTATGGGTTCATAAGTTGCAGTTTTATGGCCGATTTAAAGGCCTGACATGCATTTTTCAATAGCTGTCCTTCCATTTTCCACCTTGCTTATCCCAAGGGGTGCTGGTGCCTAGCTGTCTATGGGTGAGAGGCGGGTTACACCCTGGACAGGTCGCCAGTCCATCGTAGGAAAACACAGAGATACACAGGACCTAAACCCTAAGGAGAAGCCATTAGAGAAGCCAATGAACCTAACAGTTATGTTTTTGGACTGTGGGAGGAAGCCGGAGTACCCAGAGAGAACCCATGCATTCTCAGAGAGAACATGCAAACTCCATGCAGAAAGTTCCCGGGCCAGGAATCAAACCCAGAACCTTCCTTGTTGCAAGGCAGCAGTGCCATCCACAGTTCCACTGAGCAATGGGTAGTGGATCATTAATCATCAAATTGTAAATAAGAATTGAATTAGCTAAATGGAAACACAGCAATTTTGAAAAAAAACTTTTTTCAATAAAAAGTTTTTACGCTTCAGTGAGGGTTTTTTTCCACCTCATATCAAAATTCGTATATTTCGCAAAACTGCAATGGAAACAACTTTCATTGTGTTTGCTACGTCATGAAAACATCGTAATTCCACAAATTAGCATTTTCCTAATTAGCAGAATATCAACATAGTTTTACGCACGTTTGTAATGGAAATACTGGTACTGTCTTCTGTTTTAAGATCGCAAGAGATCTTCAATATTTCAATGTTATCTTTAAATAATATAATCAATACCGGTGAAACAATAAAAACTTCTCCAGCAACTGCAGTCAAATATGAATCAAAGTTTAGCGCATTCAAAGTCGCTGATTTTCAGACCATTGCAGAGGTATATAGGATTGGTTTCATATCTAAATATCAGCTCATCCTTATCTCCCAGAATTAAGGAAATTAAGCATTATTGGTCAGCTGATGAATCCACAGATATTGTCCGAATCGAAATAAGCACTTGAAAAGTTTAGAAAAGCGGTAGGTATTACTGTATATTATTATTTCCCTTATAAATAAAATTATATAATGCATTTTAGTTTTTAAACATTTTGTTCAAGCATAAAATTGCATTTAATTTACTTGATTTATGTTGTCTTGATTAAAGATATCATACAGTGTTGACCAACCCATGCATATTTGCAACAATTTAAACCAACTATCATACAGCTGGTTTATTTCTTAGTTTTTCAGCGATTGGCACTACATGATGTGTGAACGTAAACAGTCCAAACAATGGTCACAAATCACTCTACACCGTAATTACAGACAGGCTGGGATCCTTTTTCCTGCTGCTCAGGAAACAAAACTTCTGCGTTCCTGTTTAATACAAACAAGTGTTACAAAAAAAGAAAAGAAGTATGTCAGTTTGAGAGATGCATTGTCATCTCCAGGTCTGGAGTTTTTAGGGCAGCATTCCAGTGCAGACACATGCATTTAATTTAGGTCAAACTGAACAAAAGCATCATTTTTTTCCCAACCATTTTTTGCTGTCTCTCCCGACCCTCCTCTCTTCCTAATGTGTAGGAATGCAGCTCATAGAGTTATGATGATGTTGAGCGTTGCTGTGGAATTTTACCATGTGTCTGTCTTTTCCAGATCCTCTCAGCTCGCTAATGTGCAACGTGTCCTAATAGTTTGGTTCCAGTGAGAGGGGCCGCTGTGCATAAGCATGCAGCGGTTGCGTTGATGTTGACTCAGAATATGAGTCATAGCGGATCCAGATCTGAACTGCTTCACGTCCAAGAACATTTGTTATCGCTTTATTTACTACAGATAGATGAGGCAGTTCATTCCATCCTATTTATTTATGTAGTGGTTGAACCTCCTATATTCCATCATCATTCTTACATCCGAAGGTAGATTATCAGTTGTCTCTGATTCTTTATGTTCGCTTTGGGATTTATCTAGATTTTTATCGGTTAAAACTCCACATTTGGTTCTAGGGGTTCAGATTAGAGTGTGTAACACCGTGACCGAGGTTGTAAATTAACATGCGCATAAAATACCAACAGTGGTAGTTGTAAATCAAGTTTGGTCCCCCTGTGAAATAAAACTGGCTGAGACATGCATGTCCCAGCATGTGTGGAAAAGGAATTTGGATATGACAAAACCAAATCCGCGTCACTACACAGAGACGAGAAAATAGAAGTGCACTTACAGATCTGGTAAACAAGAGAAAACATGAAACAAGTGGGTTCTTTTTACTTCAAATCTTTGGTATGGCAGAATTTTATTCGGTAATGTCCTTATTTTTTTGTGGGGTGAGCTTATGGTAGAAATGTAAAGCTGGAATTTTGTTGCTGATGTTAATGTTTTCTGTAAAGCTGTGTTTTAATGGTGACAATTTATTTAATATAAGTTACAGCGACAAGATTGAGTAAAACAGCGTTTTAATAACATTTTAAGACAAAGCAAATTTTTCTTTTAAACAGCTTTTTCATTATTTTTGCTTTTATCAGTGTTTTTCTGTGTTTTAATACAGAATGTAAAACATAAATCATTACCTTAAAGTCGTAGGGACGTCATATTTAAATTGAAATAATTCTAGCTTAAATATGTATGTATATAAATGTACTCTTTATCAGACCATATTGTCCCAGAAACTAGAAAAATTTGTATATAAAAAAAAAAATCCTGTTCTTAAAAATCTGTGGGGGTTCTTTTTGTTATCTTATGCAGGCTAGTTGATTTTATGTCAGCTTGTTTACCTAAATTCAGCCAATCATATAAGTATTACATTAGGTCCCAGTGTTCACGGGGATGGGACGTCTGTGTCTTCCGCAGGCGCAGAGCTAACAGAACTGTAGGCAGCGCGTTGCGAGGCAAGGGCTCAAACATGTACAGCTGTAAAGCCCTCTACACCAAAACCAAGCTTCTGCCGCCCCTGGAGTCCTGTTCCACAACAACTTTGTCCCCGCTTTCGTCCTCTAAATAAATAATCTATGATGGAGGAGACTCATCCACGACCTCATGACATAAAACTCTCCTCTTGCATGTTTCCTCTGTCCATAGCGTTCCTTGACAGTGTAGTTTTTAAGTCACAAATTTAGTGATACTTGGTCCCAATGGAATTTCCCATTGGGAACCTACTAGCACTAAGAGGTTTCTGAGGCACCGGCTACAACCAAACTTGCTTGCGAACCTTCGCCTCAACAACAACCCTGCTCCCCTTGATAAACAACCAATCACATTCACTTTATCCACTCGTGTAAAGTCGGGCACCACTTAGGAAATTTCGGAAATGCAACGGTTGGAACAGCCGCTTCCCTACAAATTTAACTAATAGATCTTTTTTTTAATTCTGCAATGCTTCCAAATCATGTTTCATTAAACAAATTTGTTGTTATCTGCTCAAAGTCTCGCTCTCTCCCACCCTCTTGTAGCTTCCATGAACCCATGTTGTAGAGATTGTTTAAGAGAGCTTCTTGCAGCTCACTGTTTCCTCTGAATTCAATTTTAAACACCTCATAGATGCAAACTCTTATGAAGGAGTATTAGGGCCAGGCTAGAGATTTTCTTTCATCTATTTCGAGAAGAAAGTCGTAAAATAACGAGAGTAAAGTCGTAATATTATGAAAAAAAAGTCAGAACGAGAACAGTTATAAAATGATGAGAATAAAGTTGTAACATTATGAGAATAAAGTAATAAAATTATGAGAATAAAGTCGTAAAATTACGAGAAACAAATTGTATTTTATGACAACTCTTACAAGAAGCACTTTCTTCACTAAAATGAGGAATGTGGAGCATTATGTGAAGTTATAATTTGGCTCTGGTTTGAAAAATAAGGAGATCTTTTAGAACGCCAGCATCAAATTGGGCAGAATGTCAAAGTGGACTCAGGTTGACCCTGAGATGCTGGTCGGAGCTCGAACCTTACTTTCTGAAACGGGTTTTAAGATGACTTCATTCTCGTAATATTGCAACTTTATACTCGTATTCTTACGGCTTTGTTCTCAAAATAAAGAATAAAAAATAATCTCTAGCGTGGCCCTAATACTCTGTCGTAGAACAGAGTATTAGAAGTCCTAGAAGTATCCTAGTATAGCAGCAAAGAAGCTTGGCTTACTGATCAAAAACACATTTTTAAGTAACCAGTCTGTCACTGATAAAAGCTGGTTGAGCTGAAAGTTGTTGAGCTCGACGCTGATGCTTGAGAATTCTGGTGCATCCCAGATAGGGATCAGAAAAGCCCAGGATTTGCTTTAATAACACATACACAAATAAGTGAGAAAGGAGCAATGTTTGATGCCTTAAACTTGAAGTTTTTCTAATTGTTTACAAACCTAATGTTCTCCTTCAGCTTTACTTCCAAGAAGCTCGGTTGGAAATTCCTGATTGTGGAATCTTTTTGAACATTATCTCCCTGACTCAGATTGGAGCCCATACTTTCCAGTCCTTTGAACAGCGGCTTTGTTCAGCTGCAGGACTTTGTTGCATCACTGGCATTTCATATTTAGCCAGCAGTGAGGTTTTCGATGACAGCGGCGCAGAATTCCCCTCAGGCTGATGGAGGGTTTGGACAGCTCAGGCCACAAACCAGCTGCAGAAAGTTCTTCTAATCTTGCTCCTTGTCGCCATCTTTCTTCTTTAGATGTATTTTTTTGCAGCTGGTTCCCTTAAATCCTGGTTTTAACTTTTAAATCCATGTGACCCTGAAATGTGATGTTTGGGTTTACGTTTCTAAAGCACTGAGTAATTTTTTTTTCTTATTTTTTAGATTGTTTACATAATGAAGCAGGAAGATGTGACGTTTGGCTCATACCTGAAGACACCTAAAGGCTATAAATCTATTCGTTATTAACGTCTGGACAAAACAACACCTGATCAAGTAGATCTTCCCCTCCCTGTTTGTTAAAAAGCCCTTCATGTGTTCACTAATGGTCAACTGGGGGTGAGCTGACTTTCTCCCTCCCAACATGCTGGCTCTGAGAGTGGAGCAGGCCAGGCGGGAGCTGGCTGAAGCTGATCACCTGCCAAAAGAGGCCACCCCTGTTCGGCAGGGCTGGCAGTCAGGGAGGCCGGTCTTGCACAATTGTATAAACATTAAGGAGAAGATCTCCCAGTGGGAGATTCGGAGTCAGCAGAGCGGCAGCCAGGACGCTGGAGTCAGAGCACATCCACCCATCATATCCAGAACCCTGTCAGGTGACCTGCTGGGTTATGGCTGTTCTAACAAAAGCTTGGGAGTCGGGATTCAGGCTAAAGACAGCCGCTCAAGAGCAAAGAGTACTGAACTGGATTTTAGGGAATCTCCGTCGCAGGTTGGGCACAGTGTTGCCGGTCGAAAGTCGGAACCATTGAGGAACTTTTCCGCTCCGTTTTCAGCCACATCCCCTGGAAAAAACATAACACAACATTTAGCATCTTCTAAATTAGAAGTGGACACCCTTTCTTCAGCCGATCCGGTCTTCTCAACCATCACAGATCCCAAAGTTGATCGTATTCCAGACGTCTTAATAGTCTCCAAGCCTCTACCTCCATCAGCCGGCGATCAGGAAGACAACATGCCTGCTGGAAACTTCTACACTTCTCGGGGGTTCTGGCGGAAGCTGGAAGGGGACAGACTGCTCTGGGAGAGCGGCAGGAGCAGTGTAGGTGAAACCCCGCCCCCTCCCAAACCTCAGCGGACATTCCAGTATCGTGGAACCACCATCAACAACAACAAGATGAACCATGCGGTGCAGTGGGACGGCAGATCCTCTCATAACGACAACCGCTCTACAGTGAGGAGCAGGAGGGTCGTAAAGCCGCCGAACTTCCCACCCCCGCCATGTCCTGTTATACAGATCGAAGGGCTATCAAGGCATAAAAAGAGCAGGTAAGGCCAAAAAGCTTATCACAGGTAATGGTTAGTTACTTTAAAAAATTGTTTTATTTATAACTTAATAAGAAGAAAGCTTAACCAGGCAGCATACTGGTTTTACTATTTAAGTAATACAATCGTTTCCACTATATAATCATAAAAGGCATTTAACTTATTATTGATTTTTCTTAATTCATTTATTATTCATTATAAATAATTGCTCTCAAAAGATAGATTATTTTCACTATTCCTATTGTTAATCTGGATTCTAATTGTCCAGGTTTTCTATCACAAATACCTCCTAAAGAAAGGTTAAAAAGTGGTTAAAAAAGTATTTGACCTACATCCCTTTTAAAAATGTCTGACTTGCATAATAAATGTAGAAAAAGTTCCAGCTATAAAGTCTTTATTACCACTTAAGATCCTGTTAAAACCTACATAAACGCATCTCTGTTCAACCTCTTTTTGTGAGCACTTTGCTTTAATGTTTGACAACAAAAAGATTACAAGACATCATTAGTTTTCAGTTAGTTGTGCAGGTAGTGGGTTTGGACATCAGCATTTACTAAATCTCACTGGTTTCCCTATTTTCTACTGGGATTTGATATAATTACATATACAGCTCATGGTTCTGACTTCTGGGTCAAATTAAAGGTTGGATATGTTTCCATTTTGAGCCCCAGAGGCCATGTGCCTTAAGCTTGATAAGTTGTATAATTTCTGAGATGTATTTTAAATAAGAAAAGATGTAGTTCTTTATTTTGAGTTCTCATGTTGGCTGTGTTTGCTAAAATGTTATGATCAGCTGCGCTTACGACATCAGAGTATCCCCCACTTCTTTAGGACTGTTTAAAAGCAGACTAATAAGCTGTAATCAATTTGTCATCAACTGGATATCAGACATTTTTTAAAAATGTTAAAAACGCAGGTTGTTGTGTTTAGTTAAAAACTGGGCTATTTCTTCAAACCAGGAAGTGTATTAGGGCCAGGTTAGAGATTTATTTTACATTTTGAGAATAAAGTCGGAACATTACGAGAATAAAGTTGTAATATTGCCGGAATAAAGTCGTAACATTACCAGAATAAAGTCATCATACAACAACCCGCTTCAGAAAGAAAGCTTTGAGCTCCGACCAGCATTTGACGGTCGACCAGCTCCACCAAACAGCAACCTTTATTCTCGTAATTTTATGACTAATCTCGTGACTTTTTTCTTGTAATGTTACGACTTTTTTTGCATAATTTTATGACTTTATTCTCATAATTTTACGACTTTAATCTCGTAATTTTATAAATAATCTCGTTGTGACATTTTTCTCGTAATATTACTTTATTCTCATAATTTTACGACTTTATTCTCATAATTGTACAACTTTATTCTCATAATTTTATGACTTTATACTCGTAATTTTACGACTTTATTCTCGTAGTTTTACAACTTTATTCTCAAAATAGAAGAAAAAAAAAAATCTCACGCCTGGCCCTAATACTCCGTTGTACAGAAGAGAGCATTTTACACAAAGCGTGATTTTAATCCTCCTCCTCGATTGACGTCATCCATGGAAGGATGCTAACATTAGCCCGCCAAGCTATCGCCAGGATTTCCCCAATCAGAGACTTGTGAAACTTTTAACTTAATGTGTAAAAAACCATAACTCCATGATAAACACACCATGGCTTACTGCTGATGCTGCTAATGCTGCAGCCACATGAACACACAAACAAATGAATTTCATGTGCATACAGTAACCTAACAAGGAAAGTAAATAATAATTTTATCTTTTTTTTCTGCAAATGATTCATTTTTTATTTAAAGCTATAGTGTGTAACTTTTAGCGACATCTAGCGCGTCAGACTGCAGACTGCAGCAACATGAACATCTCCCCACAACGCTTCTCCCCCCAACAGTACGGCGAGCGTAATGGGACAAAATGCTTCCACGACGTCCGCATCACCTACCACCTACCTTCTCAAGTGATGAGGTTTGTTTTACATAGATAATTTTACAGATAGTATTTCATTAGTCTGTGTAGGGTATAGATTTCATGTAGACTTAAGATAATAAATATACCCGTTATTTTTTCTACATCGGTTTGTGACGTTTTGGCGATCTCGCCAATCACTAGTTTGTTGGCTCTGCGCTGCCGTAGCGCAAAGATGTCTGCCTCCATGGCTGCGAGACCCGCTCCCTATGTAATTATAAAATACTTAATTCTAAAACTGGCGAAAATATTAAGGTTAAGAGGTTTGAGCTTCCAGTAGATGATGATAAATAACATTGTTATGTATAATATATTACATTTCTGACTGTATATCCCTGTAATTATTACACACTGTAGCTTTAAAGACAATTTCAGAAGGATTTTTTTATGTAAAATACCCGATTATGGCTCCGTTAAGAAGGTAACAAAATTGTAACTTGCTAACCTTAAGCTGCTAAAGACTGAAAACTGTTGTCTACTTTGAAGCTTCTTGTATTTAAACTGAATCTTGGTTCCTTAAAAGGACGGTTTCAGATTAATCCAACTGTTTTTTTATATTGGCGAAAAGAAAAATAATTTATAGTTTTTATTTTTTTCAAAAAAATAGCTAAAATCTTGATAGTTTTTTTATTTTTATTTTGTATCATCGTATTGTTCCAGCCCGAAACAAGCATGGCTTTAGTGTTATTCATGGTTCACTGAGCATAATGCTGTTATTAAATGCATGCTTCCTTTTTTGTGGCTGCAGGGCTGTTTGGGAGAGGTTCTATTGTCAGATTTTAATTACTGTCTGGGGTCAAAATCTGCTTGGTAGTTCTCTTTTCTTTTGTCTAGATGTGGCCTCATTCGTCAGCACTAGTGGGTCCAGATCATTATCTTTATTCACATGAACAGATCACAAAAGGCCCCGCAGAACTACATTAGCTATGTAGTTAATAAAGATGTATATTTATATCCATCTTCTTTACTGTAAAGCACCAGTAGAATATTAGCAAAGATACATTAAAACTGTACAAATTAAGTATTCTCCTTTTTCTTTCCTTAAACTAGTAATGAACTCCATTTTCATGGTTGATACAAGCTTACTGCTTCAAATGAAGCCAGTATCTCCTTCCATTTTTGTGCATCAGAAAACGCATCCACCAGGAGACAATATTGCATCACATTTAGGCAAAATTTAGAAATAGTTTCTGCAATTAACCAAACTATCACCACACTGCGTTACAGAAGCATGTAAAATAAGAGATTGGGACATTTTTCTTTGTTAACCTCAATGCTCTGTCATTTTATGCCTTGAATATTAAACGCTGTCTCTCACGTTTTGCATCACAAAGGAACTTTTTCTTGGAGGCCTGACATTGTAGAAACACACCGGTCAGGGTTTTACTGATTCAGATTAATGTCAGCATCTGACCGTTTCCTTTTCTTTCGCTCTCTCTGACTTTAGAATTTTAATACAAAAGAAAAACTTTATGTTGCACAAGATTTTACTTTTGAGTGCATGTCTATAACCTTTATAACATTTTTATTAAACTTAGAAAACTGTTAAAAGTTGCTTAGATAAAAAGAAATGTAACATCTTGAATTCAATTTGTAAAACAAAAAAGTGATTTCTTTTTTTCTTACTATATTACCTTCCAATAACTGATCGAATTCAATCATGTGAAATTTGGGATATTGGTTTGTGGTTTTTACATATATACAGTACAGGCCAAAAGTTTGGACACTCCTTTTCATTCATTCCCTTTTCTTTATTTTCATGACTATGAATACTGAAGATTCACACTGAAGGCATCAAAAATATCAAAAAACACATGTGGAATTATATACTTAACAAAAAAGTGTGAAACAAATTAAAATATGTCTTATATTCGAGGTTCTTCAAAGTAGCCACCTATTGCATTGATTACTACTTCACACACTCTTAGCATTCTCTTGATGAACTTCCAGAGGTAATCACCTGAAATGGTCTTCTAAGAGTCATGAAGGAGTTTCCCGAGAAGCTTAGCACTTGCTGGCCCTTTTGCCTTCACTCTGTGGTCCAGCTCACCCAAAACCATCTCCATTGGGGTCAGGTCATCTGGCGCAGCACCCTATCACTATTCTTCTTGGACAAATAGCCCTTACACAGCCTGGAGGTGTGTTTGGGGTCATTGTCCTGTAGAAAAATAAATGAAGGTCCAACTAAACGGCAAAATCAGATGGAATAGCATGCCGCTGCAAGATGCTATGGTAGCCATGCTCAGTATGCCCTCAATTTGAACAAATCTCCAACAGTGTCATCAGCAAAGCACCCGCACACCATCACACCTCCTCCTCCATGCTTCATGGTGGGAACCAGGCATGTAGAATCCATCTGTTCCCCTTTTCTGCGTTGCCAAGACAAGATGGTTGGAACCAAAGATCTCAAATTTGGACTCATCAGACCAAAGCACTTTTTTCCCACTGGTCTAAGTCTCTTCTGCTTGTTGCCTGTCCTTAGCAGTGGTTCCCTAGCAGCTATTTTACCATGAAGGCCTAATTCACACAGTCTCCTCTTAACACATGTTCTAGATATGTACGTGCTGCTAGAACTCTGTTTGGCATTGACTTGGCCTCTAATCTTAACTGCTGTTAACCCGCCGATATCTGAGGCTCGCGTGACTCAGATGAACTTATCCTCCTCAGCAGAGGTGACTTTTGGTCTTCCTTTCCTCGGGTGGTCCTCATATGAGCCAGTTTCTTTGTAGCGCTTGATGGTTTTCTTTGACGCGCTCATGGGGACACTCTTTAAAATCTCTATACTCTGGGGATGCAACGATATATAGGGATTTTGGCCGACATCCTCGAGCATTCGGGATATTTTAAAACTCTTATGTAGCCGATAACCGATACCGATGTTTAAAGCTGGACAAAAAAAAAAAAAAATTAGAAAATAGCAGTTTTGTTATCCATTTCGACTGACACAAATAATAGTACGGTAATATATATATTTTCATATGCTGATATCAAATTGATTTTTAAAAGCAACGATGCTCGATCTATTTTACTTTCAAAATCTCGAAATTTCTCATCGTTTCTGTTACAAATCCTCGCGGATATGTTTTGCAAATTTTGTGAGATTTACTGTTAGTAAAATAGATCGTATACAGGCACAATATATCAATCAACATATAAAAAATATGGCAAAATTGCTGGTATGACATGTAGCAATATTTCTCATTAGTAAAAGAGATTGATATGGTGTTTTTAAATTGCAATATATCAGCATAGTGAAGATATTGTGATTTTTTTAATGTATCAATATTTTTTCCCCTCGTCTTTAGAAGTTTTAAGTCTGTAAAAAGAAGTTTTTGGAGGAAGAAGAAGAAGTAGTAGTTTTTTTTTTTTTGGAACTTTAAAAACTCAGAAGCTGATAAAATGCTCGGGGTTTAAATATGCGATTGTGGGTGGGCCGCTGTCCGACATATTCCAGTTTTTAAGGCCGCATACAGGCCGCATACCGTATAGGGGTTTTATTATATCGCGGTGCCCTACTTATTTATTACATATATACATATGTGTGTGTATATATATATATATATATATATATATATATATATATATATATATATATCGTACTATGATATATATATATATATATATACGTCATATATATGTGTGCTTAGGGTCATTATCACGATACTAAACTTTTCAACTCAATACCGATAAGGATAAAACAAAGACTCCAAAATTCTACAGAAATATTTTACCTTCAATAAATAAATACAATAAACAATAAGAACAATATTTTGAGGTTGTTTGCTGTGTACAATATTAAGCAAGCTTGATAAAAAGCTTTCCTTTACTTGGCTATATCTCTTGCACACACATAACAATGACACTAGCCAAACCTGTTAAGAAACAAAAATCATTGTCAGCAGCTGCACCTCTTACAAAAAAAGTTTCTGAAACTGAAAAGGGTGCACAGAATTATTCAATCACACAGTGTTCAGAAAGTGCATTGTTCTCTATTCTGCACTTTAGATGAATGACTGCTTAGGTGCCACTGGTGGTGGCACTGTATCGATACTTTTAAAAATGAGTATTGTATCCGGATACAACGTTTCAGTATCGATACTTTTTTGAACATTGATACTTTTGACGACCCTAATATGTATTTGTTAAGCACTATGTGACCATATGTTCTGTTCTGGATACAGGAAGTCCTTTGAGTACGAAGACGCGTCCCGTCTAACAGCCCAGCAGGGTACTGTGGGAAATGGAGACATCCACCCTGACCTTTACCATGCCCACTCTGATGACAACATTTATGAAGACATTGTGTGTAAGCCAATTCCTTTTTTTAATATATATCTGCAAAGTTTAAAACAGCAGGGCAGGAAGTCATGGACTAGTGGGTGGCTGTCAGTGATTAGATGGTTATTTTTAGTATAAGCTTTCCTGGAACTCATGTGGTAATTTAACGATTTCTGACTTCTACTGAATGACGTTAAAATGCATCTCTTTTTTATAAGAATAAATATTTTTGATTTAGATTTTTGGCCTTTTCCACGATAACAGAAATATGCTTCTCAAAAAGTCACTTTTTCCTTTTTTGTCTCACATAGATTTTTATATTGTTCAAGATATTTAAATGTGTCGTTTAGAAAAAGCAAAGGTTCAAAATAAAACATCTTTATATGTTTCAGATTGTGCCTATCATCTTAAAGTATTTGTTTTATTGGCCAGATTCTAACCGGCTCCACTTAAATTGCTTTAAGGCCTGAGGTTGCAATCATTAAGTTTAAGGCCATTTTAATCTTGCACCTGCAGATGAGGGAACCAGGGATTACCCCTGTGACGACGTCAAGCTGTCCACCATGTGTCTTCCTGCAAGGCCCCCTCTTCCAAAGGTACGAAGAAGGATTTTTGATACCTTTTGGAGTTCTTTGTAAGAATATCCTAATTGGTATTTTTATCTGACACGTGTTCCTCTTAACACTCTTAGCAATGATATATAAGATAAAAGACACATTTTTTTTTCCTTTGCAGGGCATCGTGTGCCCACAGGGTTTCTTTACGAGATTTCTTTTTTATTTATAAATACATGTCATGGATCTAAAGTCCTTAGTAAACTTTATGTTTTGTATTTTCATTTAGTTTTCCTGAATGCTAAACTAACATTGCCATCTTTGTTTTGATATGACTTGTTGATAATTCAACATGTAGTATATTTAAAGGCCATCCCAGCTGTTTAAGAACAAACCTGCAGAAGAAGCTCTTCTGCTTCTTAACTCTTTATTTTCTGTGTTCTTTTAAAGCTTTGTCATATGAGGTTTCCCAGTTTTCCCTTATACGGTCTGTGTTTCTAATAGGTGAAAAATATTATCACTAGGGAAATATTTGTTTAAATAAAACAAATAAAAGAAAATAAAGTTTGCAGCATATTTACCGATAGTTGCTGATAGAATCACATTGAGAGTTAAGTTAACTCAGGGAATCTGATACCTGGGCTAAACATCTCTATTCATAATGGTTAGCTGTTTCTATGGGTAAGTTAAAATGTTAACTAGGCCTGAAAAATTTAATTGGATTAATCGTGATTAATTGATTATTGAAATAATCGTCAACTGATTTAGTAATCGATTTATCGTTAGCTGGAATATAAAGACTCTAAAACATGCCTTTAGCTGCCAGAGCGACCCACTCAACTTAGAATCAATCTGACTGGATGATCTGGTGAACTGAAAAGTGCCTTGAGATGACATGTGCTGTGAATTTGAGCTATATAAATAAACTAAACTAAACTGAACTGAACTTGGAGCAGAAAAAAAACTTTTTCGACAGTCAATATGCTCTATCTGGAACTCCTCAAGTGGAAATGTTTTAGTTTTAACTGGTTTAAGTTTGTAAAAATCTTTGCAGATCTTTTAGCTATCCGATTATTAATCAATTAATTGAAAAAAATAACCAACAGATTAATCATTCTGCAAAATGATCATTAGCAGCAGCCCTGTTAGTGTAACACTCCTTCCCTGATCACTTCAGGAGAAATGAATTGTCATAAACCTGAGTCCTAATTCCACATTTCCTGTTTCAGTTTCCTCCCAAACGTCAAACCGTGCAAGGATACGCAGGAAAGGTGGAGAAGAAAGTATCTCGGGCTTTTTCTGCATCCAAAGCATCAACCTTTGCACAAGCTCCCAAACAAGCAACACCTCGAAACGCCAGCTCTCAGAAGGTCCACAGGACTCCTCAGGTAAAGCTTCCTATTTTCATCTACATACTTCAGCTGGGTAGGAAATATAAGGCGGTGAAACGTTGAGTCATGCTTTAACTGTCAGAGCATGGATGGGGCGGTAACTTGCTGGGCAGGAAGGAGAGGATGCTGAGAGAAACAGATAGAAGCGTTCTTCTGGCACACTTAGAGGGCACATTAAGGGGAACGCTAACCTGGAACTCATGGCTTTAGGAAGTTACTGGTCAGGGAAAAACTTTAACTGCAAGGTAATCTACCAAACATATGAAAAAGTTTGCGGCTGTCTGTCACTTTAACTGGTTTACTGTCTTGTTGGGTTGATACCAGTTGTTTCTTTTTTAGATCTTGTTTTAAAATATTTTCTGTTTGATTCCTTCAGAGACAGGAGATGAAAATGTGTAAAAAATATGACATAAAAATCGCTTAATTTCTGTTCTTGTAGATTTGATCATGTTTATTTCATTTAGAGCATTGATTCAGTAATGTCTCTCTCCTAAAATTGCATCTTCTGCCTTTAAACAGCAGCTCTCCTCTAAGGGAGCTGTTTCTACTTCCCTTTTTCTGCTTCTCTTCTTCTAAAACTGTGGTAATGTAGATGGTAGATGTAGATAACTCACGCTTCTTTTCATTCTTCTTCTATTTTGCAACATTAGGCCTCAGAAATGTGCAGTAAATGCATTTTACTCCACATTTAAAGTTGTGTTTTGGCATTGGGTTGTTTTATGTCCCATTCAGGGTAAAAAAAAAAAAAAAAAAAAAGTTTAAAGTTCCCGCAACCCTTTTTATGGCTTTCTGTCTTTTTTAGTCATCATTCTTAGACAACCATTTATTTGTAGGTTTTTGAAGGTTATCATAAATGTATTCTTAAAATTATGGCAGTCTATGTCATGTAAGGAGTTATAGATTAAGATACTTTTAAATCGTGTTTATTTTCCTTTATCCTCATTTTTACAGCTACGTCTTTTGTGCGTTTTGCATCTTAGCTAACAATTTAAATAGAGGTGAAACAATTAATCGGATTAATCATGATCAATCGATTATTGAAATAATTGTTAAGTAATTTAGTACTCAATTAATCGTTAGCTGGATTGTAGAGACTTTAAAACATACCTTTAACCGACAAAGCAACCCACTTAGAGCAATAACTATATCCAAATTGTAAAAAAAATATGTCAAAATTTTGCATTTAACATTAGAGTATGTTTTCGTCTGTCAATATTCTCTGTCCTCAAGTGGAAAAATTTTAGTTTCAGCTGATTTAATTGAATAAAAAGTATTCTTTAAGGAACCTTCTGCTATCCGATTATTAAACAAAATAATTAATACATTAATAAATTTGCAAAATAATCGTTGGTTGCAAGCCTAAATTCAAATGAGCTGAGATTTATTTAAGGTTAATGAGATTCTTTGTACTTTAATTCAACTGTAAAAATAGAGAAGTTAAATGGAAAATATAAATGAAAAGGAGCTTCATCCAAGAATTTACTTTTATTTATATTTAAGGGAATCCTCTCAGAAGGTGTTACCAGAGGAATTATTGCTTTTTTCAGCTTGTATTCAGAAGCTTAGGCAGTATTATCCTTCTCGGTGGTGATGAGGCTGCGAATTAGATGTCTGTTTGTACTTCTTAACAGTATATCGCCAAGATCGAGACCATTTTTGATGACAAACGAGGGAGGAAGAGAGTGAAGAACCAGGGACCTTTAGCACGAGGTAAGACACCAAAACACACACAAAATCAGATCATCAGCAACTTTAAAAACAAGATTGTCGGTGGAAATAAAAACAGCTTTTGATAACACACTTAGTTAAGCACAGCTGTTAGAGGCTGCACCAATGATTATAAAAGAATGGTTTCCTGTCTACATGTGGTTATGGCTTCTCAAGGCTTTTTCCTCCCTCTACTGCTCACTAATGTCTCTTACTCACGGCAGACGAGACCAGTGGGACGGAGAGCGACCCTGAGGACAACACTGAAGGTATCCACTCAAAATGAACCTGCGGTTTGCTTTAATAACATTTATCCAAGGTAAAACATAAAGGTAATCGTCTAGAGGTCAAAACTTGTTACTAAAACCCAGAGTCTGCGTAGCATCAGGAATGTGAGCAGCTTCCTTCTTTAATGGAGTGCCCCTTTGTTGCAGATTAGCATTCTGGAACATTACCACACTATCCCCCCATGTGTTTGGCAGGTTCCAGAAGATCCGTTTACATCCAGTCCACGCTGAGACGGCGGCCGGGATACCGCACCCTGGAGAGAGACCTGATTCAGCTGCAGCAGCAGAAGCAGCAGCTTTTCCAGATCTTCGTGGTGGTGTCGCTCAGAAAAAGCTCCACAGGAAACACTTACTCCCCAGAAATTACTCAGCAGTTCCCAAAATTGGTTAGAATGAGCCTTTAACAGTAACATTACTCAATGCTGCTCCTCTGTTAGCATGTTGTTAACATTTAAGGACATTTTGTTTTGTTGTCGATGAGGGAATTTCCCAGGTTGGCCTTATTATTTATTATTATTATTTATTTTTTTAGTTACAGACTGGTCTTCTTTTTCAGTTCGAGAAGTCGTCCCGTCCGTCCAGAGAAGTTGAAGATCAGCTGAATGTGATTCCTAAATTCTGCTTCCCAGATCCACAGGACTGGAAGCCCTCCGCCCATACGCCAAGGTCAGCTTTTACACCGCAGTAACACTTAAAGATATGAACTAAAAAAACCCTGCAACAAAAACACAGAATGCTAATAAAACAGTTTAATGTCTTTTTCCTCATCTCCTGGTGTCTCATACACACCTTTAATGTGATTTAAGATACTCTCCATTATGTTTTTTTTCCAACATTAAGCTTATTACTCCATTCCCTCTTTTTCTTTTTATGTCCTCAGCTGTCAGACGTAATCCCTTAATGTTTCTGCAACCACTCAGATCACCCACAGGGATCATTAAAGGCAGTCTAATTAAATAGTGTAGAGTGTCGAGGGGCATTGGATGTTCTTTTTATTTTCCCAGGGTGTGATTTATCGTCCTGTTAAAAGTTCTGATCTCAACTTCTGATGATGTTTCTTGCTCCTTTTTAGCATAATATTTTTTCTTTTCTTTTATTTCACTATAATACATTTATTACAGCTTGATTTAAAATAAATTCTTCCTAAAAGTGTCTTCCAATCTATCCCTGTTTCATTAACAGTGAGACCTTTTCCTTTGTGCTGACCGGAGAAGATGGGAGCCGCTGGTTTTGTTACTGCCGTAGGATCCTGGTGAGTACGGAAGTGTGCGGATGATGTTTCAGTGGAAGCTATTGCGTCCTGACCTCATGTGATTCTGCGTTTAATGCTGGCAGAACGCCGCGTGCTTACTCACCCTGTCTGAGAAATCTTACAGATTACCACTGAAGGAGTGACATAGAGTAAAAAGAATTTCATAGCTTCATCCTTCGTTCCTAAGAAATTCTGTGGTTTTATTTAGTGCTTTAACCCATCTGGTGTTCTTTACAGATTTAGATTATCTAATGAATCTGTTCTATATTTAGTAACGGACGAGTCGAGAAACGCAGCTTCAGCTTTCTCCTTTTTAAAAGCCGTATGCTGATATATAAACTGTGCTATAAAAGAGAAGTAAAAAGGGTTGTAACATTGTGGTATTTTATTTTGCAAAACCTGCTGCCTGACTTGTGAAACTTTGTCTTCAAGCCGAGTGGAAAGGGGAAGAGGCTTCCTGAGGTGCATTGCATTGTCAGCAAGTTGGGCTGTTTCAACCTGTTTGCAAAGGTAAGGTAACTGAATCCAGAGCCTTCAAACAGTATTATTTCTCCTTTTTTTTTCTTTTTTCTTTGGCATCTTATTACAACACAACTGCATATTTAATGAAATTATCAGAGGAACAGTTTAAAATGACAAATGCAAGGATTTTAAATCTATGCAAAGCTGTGTTTGAAAAAGCTGATGATGCTTTAATTGGTATTAAAATGTCTTGAATCAGTGTTTTGTAGGTCTTAAAATTGTCACCAAGTCATAAATAGGATTTATTTTGGATTTAAATAATTCTCAATAAGTTTTTGACATTTACCGACGGCTTCGCTGGAACCATTATTAGTTCCATCCTGACAGCAGAACCAATAAAAACGATGTTGCAAATAGACCTTGGGGTGATGCGGCACTAAGTTTTTATCTGGACAATGTGGGGAAGTGTAAATTTAATGCAAATTGGTTATCCATCCAATAGTTTTCTGCATAGCTAAAAACAGAACCAGGTAATGTATATGAGCAATGGCGTATTTTGAGCAAGAAGTCATTGAAGCTCGGCACAATGGGAATCAAAGCTGTGGAGTCAGACGTGAAGAGTGAAAAACAAAGTGCTAAAATCAAGTTACAGAGAAGCAGCAGCTGTTCCTCCGTTCTGTTCCAACCTTGTCTCTGCAAGGCCTCTACAGCATCTCCCAACGTCAAATAAAGCACCAGTAGCAGCAAACCTCCAGATTTATCTATTATGGACTTTGAGTCGGGATCAAAACAAAGTTTGTTAATTCCATTTATTAGTTGTTAAAATGTATCTGTTATTAGTGTGTTTTAAATTTGTCCCAGCCAGGTTTCTGTTTATTTTTCTGTTTTAAGTTTAATTTAAGGGACAAAAAAGTCTTAAAAAGTCTTGAATTTAACTTGCCTTATGTTGTAGGAACCCTGAAAAGTTCAATTCAATTCAGTTTATTTATATAGCGCCAATTCACAGCACATGTCATCTCAAGGAACTTTACAGTTCAACCAGATCATACAGTAAAATTGATTCAAAGTTTTCTATCTAAGGAAAACCTGTTGATTGCATTGACTCAAAGGCAATCCCTCACACTAAGAATGCTTGTAGCGACAGCGGAGAGGAAAAACTCCCTTTAACAAGAAGAAACCTCCAGCAGAACCAGGCTCAGTGTGAGCGGCCATCTGCAGAGGCCGTTCCACTGGGGTTCAAGGAGACAGAAGCAGAGATACAAAAGCAGCTGTAAAAGGCGTCCCCGGCCCAGGAAACACACAGCCAGGAGACGAGCTCAGAGCCAGCTCCCATGTCAGAGGATGAAGAGAGCACACATCCAGGCAGTTAAGGTCAGAGAAACAGGACCACACTGGAAAACAGCAAGGCCGCATCTCCAGCATCTTTAAACAAGATTGTTGATGGCAGCAGCACAGCTGATATTTCTGTCCAGGATGAAGTCACAGCCAAACAGGAACAGACGAGGCAAAAGCTACTCTGAGGAAAAAGCAGAGAGAGCATGATGTTAGAGATTGAACTAACAGATTCTGCAGAATAGAGAATAGAGGGAGAATGAAGCAGAATGATGGGAAATGGGGGTCCCGGTATGTCCCCTCCAGAAGTCAAAACACTTTAGCAGCAGAACTATAGAGATTGCTCAGGATCATTCATTTCAATGAACATGCACACCTGCACAATTATCTGATATAAAAACTTTTTAAAATAATCTGAGCCACTCTAACTAGAAGCTTTATCAAAAAAGGAAAGTTTTAAGCCTAGCATTAAAAAGTAGGCAGGTTGTCTGCCTCATGACTAAAACTTGTAGTTGGTTCCACAGTAGAGGAGCCTGTTAACTAAAAAGATCTGCCTCCCATTCTACTTTTAGAAATTCTAGGAACCACTAGCAAACCTGCAGATTGAGAGTGAAGTGCTCTGTTAGGAACATAAGGAACAATCAGATCTCTGATATCAGATGGAGCTTGGCCATTTAAGGCTTTATATGTGAGAAGAAGGACAGGAAGCCAATGAAGAGAAGCTAGTATAGAGAGATATGATATCTCTCTCTTTAATTTTCATCAGAACTCTGGTTGCAGCATTTTGGATCAGCTGGAAGACTTTTAACTACAGTTTGTGGACTCCTGATAGTAAAGAATTACAATAGTCCAGCCTTGAAGTAACAAATGCATGGACTAGTTTCTCAGCATCACCCCTGGACAGGATATTTCTAATTTTTGCAATATCCCTCAGATGAAAGAAGGAAATTCTAGAAACCTCTTAGATATGGGATTTAAATGACAGGTCCTGATCAAAGACTCTGGTCCAAAGACTATAACTTCTGTTTTGTCTGCATTCAGAAGGAGAAAGTTAAGAGTCATCCAGGTTTTTATGTCTTCAAGACATGCCTGTAATCTATGTAATGGGTTAGCTTCATCTGATTTATAGACAGATATAGCTGGGTATCATCAGCATAACAGTGAAAATTAATCCCATGCTGTCTAATAATTTTACTGATTGGGAGCATGTATAAAGTAAAGAGAATCGGTCCTAGCACTGATCCCTGTGGTACTCCACAGGTAACCTTTGAGTATGTGGAAGATCGGTCATTAAAATGAACAAACTGAATCGATCAGATAAGATTTAAACCAGTCTAGTGCTGTTCCTTTAATTCCAACAAAATATTCAAGTCTTTCTAAAAGAATATTATGGTCAACTGTATCAAATGCAGCACTGAGATCCAACAGGACGAGAAGCACAGATACAAGTCCATTATCTGAGGCCATGAGAATATCATTATTGACACTACCAGAGCTGTTTCAGTGCTATGATGAGCTCTAAAGCCAGACTGAAACTCTTCAAAAGTTCATTATGGTGTAAGTGATCTCACACTTGTTTGGCAACTACTTTTCAAGAATTTTAGATAAGAAAGGAAGATTGGATATAGATCTATTTTGACCAAGTCATCTGGGTCAAGAGACGGTTTCTTAAGCAGAGGTTTAACTACAGCAACTTTAAAAGCCTTAGGTACATATCCCTGTAACAGAGATAGATTAATCACATCTGAAATGGAGGAGATCAAAGGGAATACCTCCTTAAATAACCTGTTTATTCTACAAAGTATTTATGAAGTGTTGGATATAGAGCCTGCTATGGAAAAACTTTCCTTCTACTTCTCAGCTATGCACTGTGTTGTTGGTCTAAAACATGACATCCAGAGGAAAATCATGGTTGTTTGTAGCTTTGATGTCTCTAAATGTGTGAATTACTTTTGCCCTGCATTGTTCGTCTGCACACTTTTATAAATGTGAGCAGGAATAATTAAGTACTGAGACAGTAAAAGTTTGATCAAGCATATTCTTCCTGGGGTCACAGATCCTGGAGGAAGTAGAGCGGCGCAGAGAAATATCTTCAGCGCTGGTTCATCCTTTCATGCGGAGCGTGATGGAGGCCCCGTTTCCAGCCCCCGGACGCACCGTCACCATCAAGAGCTTCCTTCCCGGCTCTGGGAATGAGGTAATGCTGGCATCAGAAAAGGAAGTCTTGATTAGAGGCCATGTGTTTCGTAACCACACCCTCCACAGATCCAGAATGACTCAGGCCACATGTGGAGGCAGTAAGGGTGACTTTTACAGCTTGGACTGGTCTGTGTTGGGAAAGCCATGTGTTAACATTTAACTGTAATCTACTTTGTCATTGCCAGTAACAGAATACATCAAGGAAGTTTAATATCTTCCAATAAAAATGCTAAAAAAGTATCAACTTCTGTCTAATGCAGAACTTCTGGTTTAGTTTTCCAATCAGTCCAAAGATCGTTAACTTTACAGCCAGGTTACAGTCAGTCTGCTGTTTGGTTGCAGGTCCTCACTTTGTGTCGGCCAGTGGACTCCAGACTGGAGCATGTGGACTTTGACAGCCTGCTGCAGTGTCTCAGTGTCGGGAGGCTCCTGCAGGTGTTTGCTTCCCTTCTGCTGGAGAGGAGAGTCATCTTTGTTGCTGACAAACTCAGGTAACAATGTGGTCATCCTGAAACTAGCAGGTTAATGAGCGACACACAGAGCTGTGGAGAAAGATTTACTATCTTAAAGGGATCCACAGCTAGTTTTTTTTTTATTTTCACATTTCCTTAACAGTGGCAGCTTATGTTAAATACAACTCATGATTGCTTCAAAAGCAACATTTCCAATTTTTAATTGGATCATTTTTTTCCAATGTTTCCAATATTTCAATTTTCAAATAAACATTTTTATATTTTTCATCCGTGAGGGGTCAGGATTTAAAAAAAATTCACTTTGCATCCTGGGATGATGACACATTAGGTCTCACATGCCGTTTCTCAGTATGTGTACTTGTGCGTTCTCATGTGCTCGTGAAACGTCATCAGCCTCAGCCCTAGTACTGTTCCAATTCACAAGAACACAAGACAGAGAACGGACAAAGTCCCTGGATGTTCTCGCCCCTCCTTCTTTACCCAGCATGCATCAGAGCAGACTTGTGCGTTCTCGAGATTGACAGCGTTCCCAGCATGCACCGCTGCTGTAGCAGCTTCCAGTGGAGTAGTGGAGTATTAAGTTAAATCTTCTCTTTTCTGTTGCTATTGTTCTACAAAAGTAAGTTTTAGATCATTTGAGGTGAGAACATTATACTTTTAAGCATCAATACGTAGCCCATTCACTGGTTTAGTGCATAATAATAATAAAAAAGAAATCAGATGTTGAGAAGTCCGTGGCAACCAGCAGTCATCCGAGGCTAGCCACAACCAAAGGCTAATGTTAGCCCGTCTGCGAAATACCACTGCTCTGATGACGATTTTATTGTTTTTTTTGGAAAATTGTTCATTTGATTTGTGTTTATCTGACTGTGTTCATTACTATTCCCCAAATTAATTAAGAAAGTAAGAGTATATCATTATCTAGAGCAGCGGTCACCAACCTTTTTACAGTTAAGGGAATAATTTAGGGGCACTGAGTCACAGGAAGGGTTACCAATACTGACCTATGAATGGCAAGGGTCAACGTTAACCTAAAGTTCATACATTATAAACATATCTTTATCGTTTCTTTAAATTTCTAATCTTCTTTTAGACATTTTTCATTTCCTTTTGAAATCTCTATAAATGCTTAAATGCCATATATATGATTAAATGATGAAATGTTCTATAACTGATTAAAAAAGAAGAGCAACAGAATACAGTGAAATTTCAAACGTAGCTCACTGTTGAGTTGTTCTATTTTCAGAAGACTCTAAGGGCACCCCTTAGTGGTCCTTGAGGGCCCCTTGGTGCCCGCGGGCACCATGTTGGTGACCCCTGATCTAGAGACTATTTATAAAAGTACGTGAAATGCAGCTCCTGACTAGCTTTGAATGTGGTGATGTCACAGTTCAGGTTGTGGCTCTTCAGGAACTGGAGCTTCTACCTGTAAAAATGAAATAGAAACATTTAAACAGTTTTTTGCTCTTCTATGATTTATGACATTTAGAAGCACAAAGAGAGATGAGCCAGACATTTTTCTGACTCATTTTTGATGATGACGTTTGATTTACTGCTGTCCTTGTTGCACTGCAGCATCGCCTCCCTTCTAAGACTCCCCACTGCGCTTCTCTATGAGCTCTACATATAAGATTTACATTTTCTAGGAAATCTTGTACATATTTTTATTCTTAACATCATTCTTTAGGCTGTAAGTTCAACCTTTAACAGTAAATTCAAAATAAACCTCTGCAGCAGGTTTGTTGAACTATTGGGAAGTTTTTCTCACAGTTTCTCCTGATCAAAATAAGTCCATCATTCTTATCCAGTGAGTCAAACCCGATGTGTCTCACATGAAACGTTTTAGAAATGAGCTGTTTTTTTGTTTTTGATCTCTCTGTTTCCGCAGTGTGTTATCCAGATGTGGCCACGCTGCGCTAGCCCTGCTCTACCCGTTCACTTGGCAGCACACATTCGTCCCTGTGTTACCGGCGAGCATGCTGGACATCAGCTGCTCTCCGACCCCGTTTCTCATCGGCGTGCTGGCACCGTGTCTGCCAGAACTGCGGGAGCTGCCTATTGAGGAGGTACATCTGTCTGAAGTCTGGGGGGGAAGGAAGCTGGGATGGATTTCATTTTTTATATAAAAACAGTCCAGTTTTTATATAAAAAAAAACATGGATGTCTATTAATATCATATAGAGAAAAACATTAAGCTTTATTAAGCATTATTTTTGTTCCATATTGCCCAGCCCTGCTTCAGCGTTCAGTCACTGCTACTCTGACTCACCTCAGCTTTTATTACTGCACCTTGTTTTATACAGTAGCTCGTTATGAAACTGTCGGTAAATGCCGTTCCTCTTTTCTGTTCTCTTCCCAGGTGCTTATCGTGGATCTGTGTGCGGATAAATTTGTCATACAGGTGTGTACACTCTGGTATAATAGGAAAGGAAGGTGCGGTTCCTCTGGGAGAGATGGCTTTGCCTACACTTGTCGCCTGATGGGTGGAGCACCTTAGGGTGACAAAGGATACTGTGCTGCGAACACAGAGAGACAGCGTAGTAAGAAAACTATACAGGATATAAGCCCAAACAAACATGTTTGAAATAGATCCATAGGATCCTAACTCTACAAAAAGTCCTGACTTTAGTCTGTATAGAGAAACATGTTCTCAAGTATCAGTGTTGCTTTTATTGCTAAACACATTTTTAAACCAAATCATAATGTGTTCATTCATCCAGAGCTTCATACATGATTAAAGTATCCAAATGTCAGCTGTGTGAGACGGATTTGACATTTTTCTGCCTATTTCTGTATTTCCGTTAGCTTGGTGATGAAGATTGCATCCTGCCCAGTAAACTACAGGCAGCTCTGCAGCAGATCCTGGAGGACAGAGAGGATATTCTGAGACAAAGCAATGGAGACACATGTGGAGGTTAGTCAGACTGAAACTGTTCTTCATTAGAGCCTGTTAAAACAGCAGGCTTCAGGGTAAATTTCTACTTTGATTTAAAACAGAGTTGGTGTTTTTGCAAAGCGCAGTAATAAAAAAGATAAAACGTTATCTTTTATCTGAAGTGTTTCTGTCTTAATGTCTCTTTTAGACCAGCAGGCCGACCTGAGCTCCCTGGTGTCTGAGGGTTTTGTTCGGTTTTTCGTGGAGCTGGTCGGCCACTATCCTCTCCATCTGGTGGAGGCCCCCAGCGGAAACAAGGAACTTCAGCGAGAGAGCTTTCGCAAATCTCACCCCTCACGTGGCGTGCGGCAGTTTCTGCAGCTCTTCATGGACACGCAGATGTTTGCCGGCTTCATTCAGGACAAAGAGCTGCGCAAGGGAGGAGGAAAAGGTAAAAGATCGTAACCATCTACTTTATATTTCTCTTTGGCCGGTAAACTTATTTCCCAGGATGCAGTTTTTTTATCTAAACATGCGTTCATCCAAAAATGGAAGGAGTGCTTTCAAACTGCACACCTATCAGGACAGGACATTAATCAGAGGCCCAGCTCAGAGGTCCATCGTCACACTGGAGGATCTGCAAGGATCAACACCTCATCTGTGGACAGGAAAAACATTTATGCTGTCCAGGAGATGAAACTATTGGTTTATTTATGTCAGTCGACAGCAGCATCATGAAGCACCTCTTTGAGCATTATTTACTTTAAGAGGAAAGGCAAGGCCTCACCATGAGTGGAAGTGAGCGGTCAGCAGAAAACAGCTCTCAGCACGGCTGTTTTTTGTTTTGTTTTTTTTTTAAACTTATTTTTTATTGAACATTTCTGAACACATACAGTGGAGAGGCAATCATACATTCAACTTCATAAACAATGTTAAACAGCTGTGACCATATTTATCTGGGTACAAGAGTGGTATTCTCCTTGCGTCTGTAGTCACTCCATTTTTCCCATTTAACAACGAATTTGTCCTCCTGCAATCTCAGTCTATGTGTGATTTTCTCCATTAGAAAAATCTCTTCCACGATGCTCAGCCACTGCTCCGCCGCAGGGGGGTCCTGTCTATACCATAGTTTTGTGATGGTTTTCCTAGATGCTGAAAGTAAAATTTTTACCAAGTATTCATCGTCTTTGTGAATTACCTCGTGTGTCAGGCATCCTAGATAAAGTATTTTACAAGATCTGGGTATTCCATAGCCCAGTATTTTTTTCAGAATAAGGCAAACATTACGCCAGTATGTAGTTAGCTTTTGACACGTCCAGAAAATGTGCGTGTGGCCTACATCAGTCTGGCCACAGAGTCTCCAGCATGGCTGTGAACTGGATAGCATCCTGGACCTGACCTTTGGTGTTATAAAAAATCTAATCATGTTTTTCCAGTTAAATTCCCTCCAACCACGAGAGCAGGTGGCCGTGCACTGCATTTTACAAATTTTAAACCATTCCTCTTCGCTTATATGTTCCTTTAATTCGTCCTCCCATTTTTCTTTAATGTAGATAGTAGATGTCTTCCTGCCTGCCATCAGTCCCTGGTACAGTGCCGAAACAATTCGTAATTTATTCCCCTCATAGGTTTTATGAAATATCTCTATTATTTTACTTACGTTGGTTTTTATCTCTTTCTCATAATAATCTTTTATTTGCAGGTATCTATACTGGTCTTGGTCCTCTAGTTCATATTTTCTCTTTAAGTTATTGAAGTTCAGCAGTTTGCCCTTTTCGGTCAATTTACACATTGCTGTGGCGCCTTTATTTGCCCATTTTTTGAAACCTGTGTCGTAAATACCTGGTTTAAACCTCGGATCCCAGGCAAACCAGCTCAAACTCCTAGTTTCTTTCTCTAGCTTGTATTTATCAATTACTGTGTTCCATATTTCGATTGTAGTTTTAGTTATTGAATCTATCTTATTGCTTAGTTTGCCTAAGAGTGTTTTATCTGCTATTAAATTTTTAACTTCTATGGCTTTTCTACCCAATTCCAAATTTTTCCATTTTGAAACATAGTCATCATTGCACCAACATACCAGAGGTCTAATTTGTGCGGCCCAAAAATATTCCTTTAGGGCCGGCAAGCCCAGACCTCCCCTTTCTATTGGGAGCTGAAGTGTTTTATATCTAACCCTAGGTTTCTTTCCGTTCCATATAAACCTTGAAATCCATCTGTCCCATTCTACAAATTGTTTTTGCGGGACAGTCAGCGGCAGGGACTGAAACAGGTACAATAGTCGTGGTAAAATATTTATTTTAATTATCTCCACTCTAGAGCTGAGATCCAAGCCAATGTCCATCCATCTCCCTAGGTCCTTCTTAATATTGTGGTTTATTTCTAGATAATTTGCATCATAGAGTTTATCAATTGTTTTGGTTATGTTTACCCCCAAATATTTTATAGATTTTTCGTTCCACTTAAGTTTGTAGGTATCTCTTATTTTCTGCTGCGGGGAGTAATTTATTGTTAAGATCTGTGTTTTTTCCACATTAATTTTGTATCCCGAGAGTTTCCCATAATCGTCGAGCAACCTTATTGTTTTTAAAAACATTTCATTTGGGTTTTTTAAATAAATCAAAATGTCATCTGCAAACAACCCTATTTTATGTTCCTCCCCTCTTATTTCCACTCCTTTTATTTCCACTTCCTGCCTAATCATCTGAGCTAATGGTTCTATAAAGAGTGCCAGCAACGGCTGTTTTAAAGGTACACTATGCAACCGGGTGTTGATTTTCCAGCGCAGGCTCCCCAGAGGGCTTAAAGTAAAAGCGCACTGTCGTGAAATATGCACAGCTGTTCTCCTGGTTTCTCCGTCGACAAGCCAGGCACGGTTGTTTTGAGCTTAGCAGACAGGCTTTGACTTAAACCAATACTTTCAATGCTGGCGTTTCTCACACCGCAGCTGGCGCGACAGAAGCAGCGAAGTTTACATGCAAAGTCAATGGTTGACGCCGCTGGCCAAGGCGCAGTAAAAGGTCCCGCCGGGCGCTGCTTTTGAGCAGCAGGCGAGCGCCGCCTGGAGTTAGCTGAAGCAGCTGGCCAGGGAGCTGCTTTAATCAGCTGACGCTAAGAGAGACACAGCGCTGATGATGATCAGAGGCTATGATCACCCTCTTAAAACAGTTTATTGACGTTGCCTACCTTTAACTTAAATGCAGAAATCTCTGGCGGCAGAATATGCAGTTTGGATTATTTAGATGAAAAACACCTACCAGCTGCCAGGCGGTGAACCGCGAGGAGGCGACCCCGCCAGAGGCTGCTGATGAAAGGGTTCCCTACTGTCGGCGCACCGCTGGTATGTGGGGGTCTGAGCGGCTCCGGACAGAAAAAATATTGAAGGCAGGATAATAATCTGAATGAACTGACGGCACTGTTTTCAGGTGTATTTTCTCACTTAAACACATATTAAAACTACTTTATTCCAAATGATCACAGCAAAATATAGCTGCAAAGGCAGAGAAAGGATAGTGAAGCTCCGCCAACGCCAGCACACAGACATTACTTTTGCACCGCTACAGCCAGAGCAGCAAAGCTGCTTCAGCCGCACGCCAGAACTAACTGGTACAAGCAGCAAAAAGGAAGCAGCAGACGCGATTTTGCTGCTTTTGCTGCGTGAACGTGAAAGCATAACTGCACAAAGATCGCCACTGTGCTAGCAACAGAATGCTTTTAACTGGGGGTGTAGCAGTTCTCGCCGTAAAGCAAGACAGACTCTCAGCGAGACTCTGAGCCTGTGGGTGCTGGTCCGAGTGCTCCCTGAATTGCAAGTGCGGTATTTCCCCACAGACCACCAGGGCGGCCGAGAATACCTTTGTTCAACCTGAAATGACTCATTTAATCATCCAAAACGATATGGAACACATTAATTAACTGAAAAAATGTTGCATAGTGTGCCTTTAAAGCTCAGTGTCTTATTTTAGCCATTAGCAGAGTTAGCATTGCTGTAAAAGTTTCTTTGTAGGGTTTTATTTCGGCATAATTGAGGTTTACAGCAGACTTTTGCCATTTTTCAATCCCAGCGTGCTCCAGAAGAGAGTATAACTAATTAAATGATAAATACAGCAACTTTGTTGTCACATATTCAGCTTCTTGTTTGCTACTGAAGTCTAACTGCCTGAAGGAACAGCAGGAACGTAGAAAACAAAGTTTTAGTTTAAACTATGATTTCAAAGTTTTAGCCTGACTAGTTGTTTCTTTTCAGTAAAGTATGGATGGTAACTTGCCCAGTACCAATTTCCACACTGAAGAGTGTTGTTTGCATTAGCAATTAGCCATTGGCACCAACCGGTTTCTCTGTCAGTAGGGATGTTATTCATTCAATAGCTGTTCAAAGGTTTCTGAAACAGGCTTTCTGTGAAATTGTAGTTTTAAAAAGGGTAGAGAGCGACTCTGGATGTGGCTCTGTCCTCCCTGCTGTGATTTCTACCTTCCAGAAATAGCAGGAAACACAATGGCTGCATAAAGAGAATTGATCATTAAAGAAACATAGTTTAAAGGAATCATGTCCAATTCATTTCCTGAAAATGCTAGTTTTGCCATAGACCATCAACTGCTGATTTGAAGCTTAGATCCCCAAAATCCTGCTCAAATCTACTTTATGTTGTTAGTTTTAAGGTTAAAATGATTGCCAGAAATGATCATGGCTCTATCATTAACAGTTTGAATGGTTCTGGGTCATTTCCATTTGCTATAGTTGCTTTCAAGCTGAAGTGACACCTGGGGAGCTTCATTATACTCCACTGTCTGGAATATCAGGAAGTGACCCTCTTTAACCCACTGACAAACTAACATGCTTGCTTTTTAAAAATGAAATGATTATTATTTATCTTGATTAGTTCACATTCTTTTCTTCAGTCCCCCAAATTAGATTGGATGATAAAATAGTGGGAAACGGTTCCCTTCAGAGCTGTCCGGTGCTGAAATTTTTTTACTTCCTACATTAATAATAGAATAGAATAGAAAATCCCTTTATTGTCCCACAATGAGGAAATTCTGGAGTTTACAGCAGCAAAATTATTATAGAAAAGAAAAAAATGGTTACACAAATATGGACCTTAGAAAAGTGTATAAGAATAACGTAATAGTGAAGAGTTAAAAGATAAAAAATAAAATGTTCTGTAAAGTGTTTTAAATAATATATTTAAAAGAAATATATCTACTTTCTCAAAACTGGGTCGCTCCTTCTATAGATATTGATAATCTAGAGTCTGTCCAGTTGGAGCTCAGTTTGCTTTTAGAAAAAACTGATAGAGACATGGATGAAGACAAGAGAGGAAAACAGCAGATGGTGGATCTGATTCTGAGATGTAAGTAATTCCTCATCCTTTCTCCCTTTATTAGATTTTATATTTACATTTTCATCATGTTTCAAGTCCTTTACACATTTAAATGCTGTTTGCAGCTTTAATACCAGAGCTCTAAAAGTACCGAGCTGCTTTTGCAGAACATCTGTTTAGTGTAATCTACATTATCCTCTTTGATGTTTTAATTTAGAACAAAATTAGACCTAGTCAGTATTTATAATGTTTTCTTTACCAACAAAGTGAACAAAAGAGGAAAATTGAGCTATTTTCTGGGCATAGAAACAGATTTTTAAGATTAATTTCTAAAATTTATCTTGAATCATTTGATGCAAAAACTTAATTTTAATTTATTATAAAGTAGAAGCTGTACTTTTCACTGTAACATAAATAAATTTTTTCTTCTAAACTTCAGTTGAAATATTTATAACATTATTTTATGTGACTGATCAAAGTAGTCTGAGTTGGTTGAAATGAAGTGTGAAAATGATCACAGAAAATTGTCATGTGCATATGGATCAACCCTCCATGCTGTAATGCACATGTAAAGTCCTGGTGAAACCAATAATCTGAAACCCCCCCACATCCTGAAATAAAATCTACATGTGAGCATCGGTCTGAAAGTAGAAAGGCATTTTTTCTGAAAGGCCCCTGAAGCTGTAGAACCACTAAGATAGATGCAGAGAAATATAGACCCATCAAGACCAAGGAGCTCCCCAAGTAAATCAGGGACGTAGAGAAGTACAAGTAAGGGAGGGGTTATTAAAAAAACAAAATCTCTAAAGTTCCCCCAGAGCAGAGACAAATTCATCACCTTCAAATTGAAAGCACATGGTAGCACAACAAACCTGCCCAGAGAGAGCTGCCTGCCAGAACTCACAGGCATCAATCAGAGAGGGAGCAGAGACCCAGGGTGACCCTGAAGGAGCTCCACAGTGCAGCGGGTCTACTCTGCACTGCTTAGAGTGGGACTTTATGGAAAGGTGGCTGGAAGGAGGCCATTAATAACTGTTGAAAATAAAACAGGCTCTTGGGTTTGCCAAAAGGCTGCTGGGTGATTTCCTAAATGTATAAAGGAAGCTGCTCTAATCAGAAGAAGCCAAAATGAAAATGACCCAAAGCCACTTGCAGCTGCCTCAAAGGTTGCTCTACAACAAGGGTGTAACTTTGTGATGAAAGTTGGTGGGGGCGCTCTAAGGGTGGAGGCTGATTGACCTACAGTTACTCCACCTAAAAGCTTTCATTAGGTTTTTGTATTTTCCAAAAATGAGCTCAAACATATATTTATTGAATGCTTTCCTATCGTTAGAACACAAGGGAACTAGATATACACTAATATTTATATTTATAGATAGAGAGGTGCCTTTAAGTGTATTACAGATATAAGGCCCAAAAACATTAATGTATAAAAAATTATTAACAGCCGATTCCGATAAAGTATTGATATATCATGCATCCCTAGAAGTACAATTTCAATTCCATCCATCCAGAAAAATATGGATATGGTGCATTTAAATATAACATAGCATATTTTTTCTTGTAAACTTTCTGGTAAACTTGGAGATCTATTTTATTGCATGTTGCATATCCCAGTAAATCTGTTTCCCCTTTAAATCTGCAGCTCTCCTCTCTGCTCTGTTTAAAAAGATTTATGTACTTATTCACTAATATAATGATGCCAGAAACAAAATTTGAAGATATGCAAAAGCTCTGCTTCTATCTGCACAATAAGAAAACGTGTTAATTTTAGCCTGTAACTGGGAGTCATGGTCCTCTGAGAAGCCCAGCTTTTTTCACTAGTAAAAAGAAGAACAATCTATGTTTTCTCAAGCTTCTTGCATTATAATACTAACTTGTATAAACTTACAATTTGTTGCCATTTTTAGCTGAAAAAGCTCAGTATGTCTAACAAACAGTTAGACAGTTTCAGTGATATGATCTCTAATTTTTTTAACTTTTACTAAAACATCAAAGTAGCTGCTGGTTAATATTCACTGAGTGCTGCTGTGTCTCTCCTCCTCCACGTAGTTGTACGCAGTGAAATGCGACCGCAAATCAGATGTCTCTAAGTGTCAGATCCGATGATGTCACACAGAGAGGCGGGACACGGGAGCAGTGGGAGAGAGGGAAAAAAAAACACGGACTGAAAAACGCTCTGAACACAGATAGCTGCATCCAACCTCTGTTACCTTTGGCTAAAGTAAATGAGCGGAAAGGGGGAAAAAGTGGATATTATTGGTGGGGACATGTCCACACCAGTCCTTCAGAAAGTTACGCCTTTGCTCTACAAAGTGCTATCTAGAAAGAGTTGTTCTATGTGCTTTAGTTTGCTGTTATTTGAAGGGGAATTACTAGCTGAAGTAATTACAACCTTTACATGCAGTCCACTGGGATTTTACTAGATGGATCCTGACAAAGTGGAGATAAATGCGTAAGAATTTGTGACATTTTTCCCCTCTAAATCGCTCTTTTATCTTAACGTGTGTCTCTCCGTAACATAAAGTTTTATATAAGTAACCAAAGTTTGTGGTTTTTACTGTAAAGCAATTTAAAGGGAATCAGCACTTTAGTCAAACGGCTGAAAATGTCTTTAAGTTCATCTCTACTTGCTGCAGATCTGCTAATATTTCCCCCCTCCTCTTCCTCCTCCCAGGACTGTTTGAATCCAGAGTGGCTCAGTATCTGGATTCCTCCTCGGAGCCTGAACCCAGCGGTGTGAACAAATTTCTCAAAGGACTGGGTTGGTGTCGCTCTTTCAAACTTTCACTTTCCTCTGTCGCTTTACAGAAGCTAAAACTACTTTTTTTCTTTTTTTTCAGGAAACAAGATGAAGCTCCTTCAGATTAAATAAATAAAGCTCAGTGTCTTCACTCATAAAGGAGAGAAAACATATTTTAAAAACAGAACAGACTGGAGCGGTTTAGGGAAACGTGGTAAAATGTCGGTGTTTGGATGGAACGACTGATGTCAAGTTTCAGCTCCGCTTGTGTGTCAGTCCTGCACTTCGCTTTGGATAAAAACTGGAAACACTTTAACTGTTTTTTTAAACTAAATCAGGTTTTGTTTCTTTATTAATGTCCAACAACATTCCAGCTGTTGAGTCTCAACTTTAACCTGTGGTTGAAATTATGATCTCCATTTAAATGGAAGCTGTTTACTCTCTTTTACCTTCTGTTCGGTCAGGTAACTTATCTTTTTTATACTTTCAAATTGTGAATATTATTCCTGTGGTTCCAACCTGGAGAATTTTATACTCTCTTGTAAATGTCATTGTTTCCTTTTTTTTCTACTAAAACATTCATCTCTGGTTCAGTCCATGTATTAACTCTGAGCAGAACATTTTCTATGAATTTTTGTACCTGCTGTCCTTGAATTTCTACAGAATGACTGGACTTTTTTCTTTTTTTTTTTTACGTTTTGCACATTCTTAAAACTGTACAGTGTTTGTAAAAAAAAAAAGGTGTTTTTATTAAAGTTGGATATAGTTCTTTTTATGAGTCTCCAGATTATTTAATTTTAGTAACTGATGATGACATATTAAATGCTATAATATCTGAATAAAAGCAGATTATTGAATAGTTATGCTAGTTTTTACACTAACAAAGGAAATGCAAGACATTTACAATTTTTGTATTTATTAAGCTTAGGTTTTTCATTTGTGATTTAAAAGGCTGTAAAGTAAACATGTTTTTCTTAAAAATCTAAATTTAAGCAAGATTGAATTATTTCAATTATTTGTCCATCCTTTTTCATAAAGGGAAGCCTCTATAGATCTATCACCACAGAGTGAAACACATCTAACCTTTATCTCCTGTAGTTTGATGATTTCTGGTCACAGATAATGAAAGATAATAAAATCTAAAAATGATCTGAAATGTATAAAATCTGAAGTGCCAGATCTGTAATGTATGCTAATTTTCTGCCTGAATTTCTGCGTCAGTGTAGAGCGGCATGAAGGACATTGGCCTAACATTCTGCTCTCTGCTTTTTCTATCATAGTAGCTTCATCTCTTCTTGTTTGGCTGTGACACTATCCTTGGAGAGAAATATCAGCTTTGCTGCTGCCATCACCACCCTTTGTTTATAGATGTTGGAGATCGCCTGTTTTTCAGTGTAGTCCTGTTTCTCTGACTGGCTCTGAGCTCAGCCTGCCTGGCTGTGTGTTTCCTGGACGGGCCAGCCTTTACAGCTGCTTTTTGTATCTCTGCTTTTCTCCTTGAACCCCAAAGCTTTCTCGCAGATGGCCGCCACACTGAGCCTGGTTCTGCTGGAGTGTTTTCCTGTTAAAGTGAGTTTTTCCCTTCCACTTCGTCGCTACAAGCATCCTTAGTGTGAGGGATTGTATTTGAGTCAATGAGTCGATGTGCAATCAACTGGTTTTCCTTAGATAGAAAAACTTTGAATCAATTTGACTGTATGGACTGGTTGAACTGTAAAGTGCCTTGAGATGACATGTGTTGTGAATTGATACTTTATAGATAAACTGAATTGAAATCTGCTGATGCTTTAATGGTGTCGTCTCATGTGGATAATGCTCCATATATATTCTGTTTGTGGTTCAGGTCAGAGCAGTTTGCTTGCGGACAGTAACACAATGGTCATTGAACTACCTTTTGGTACCTTTGACAGGGAGAACAGGTGCAGTGACCTGTTTTAAATAAAATCAGCAACTCTGTTTACATAATGAAGATTTAATTGTAGACTTTAGAAATCCTAGTGAACCAGAGCCAGCAGATGACATGGCAGCACAAATCCTCTCTAGCTGTGCATTATGTCCAGTAAAGAAGATTCTGTGTCTCCGGTGTTTCTCCAGACTCTGTGACCTTGGTTTCTCCTTAGCTCAGGTAGGATAACTGATTCAGGATGAAATAGAATAAATCAAGCCTCCCGTAGCTGACTGGAAACTTTGATTTGTCTTGATAAACCTCTCAGAGCTTTGTTTATCCCTGTTGTTTTCCTTTGTCTGTTACAAATTTAGGCTAAAACAACCTTTGCAGACGTTTTGAGCTGATAACGTTATTGGAGCACGAGATAGATTTGCAGGATTACATTTTTCTGATACACAGAATTTAGAGTCCTGTTAAATTCAAACCGTAATCATCAAATTACAAAGTAAAACAGGATTGACATATTTATTTACCATGTAATAAAATAAATCCATATATTTCATAACCATTCTAACTATTTAAGTTCTACCCAGGCACTTTTAAAAGATGTGTTTAAAGATTGAAATTGGTGGATGTTCTTAGATTGGATGGTTGAACTAAATAGGGAAGGAAGCAATGTTATTTATCAGACTTGTGAAGAAAAACAGTCAGATTCTACTTTCTGGCTGTTTTGTTGATGCATCTCTAACTTCTAACCTGCTATAACATGGAAGGTAGGACTTTTAAAAGGGGTCCACTTAAATATCACGTTTTTGGTCATTTTTAAAAGCAAATTATTCCTCCTCCAAAGATGCAAAAATTAACAACAGTTAAATAAAGAATTTCTATTTATTTATTTGTTTCTGTCATTTGCAATCTATTCAGCCACACAAGCCAGAAACAATTGCAGAGAAATGCTTATCTGAACAAATTAAGAAAATATATCTTCTGCTTGTTAAACGATTTGTTCTCTGAATTTACCTTTCAGGCATTTTGTTTTTTGTAACAGTGAGAATGAGACAGAGCCTTTCTTTATTGTAGTCTTTTATTCCAAACCTAACTAACTCGTTTGGCTGAGCAGATTCTAGTTAAATTTCAGTTTTTTTTATGTTGTTTTCAAAAGGTGATTTTAATGCCACATTGGAAAAAAAAAATCTAAATCTAAATAAGTAATTTTTTCGTAAAATAAGTGCATCTGTTCTTGAAACGAGGAGGTAAGCGACACTTAAAATGTTCATTTAAAACAAGAAAAAACAATAGCATGGTCTTATTTCAGATGCATGTTATTTTAAGAGTAAATATAATCATTCCATTAGACAATCATCTTATTTACCTACTCAAATTAAGGGTAAATGCACTTAATTTAGGAAATGTTTAATTATTTCTAGAGATTTTTGAAGTGCATGCACTTCAACAATATCTTAGCAATGCAATAAATAACCATGGCCACAAGGGGGCGCTGGCTCTGTATCTCTCACTGCACAAACGTTCTGAAAATAAGTAAATATTTAAAATAAGTGTATTTACCCTTAATTGGAACAGGAAAATAAGATGATCTGCCCTGTATGTTTACCCTTAAAATAAGATAATTAGATATTATGCACTTGAAATAAGAGACTGCAGTTGTTCCTTATTTTATTTTAAATGTAAATTGTCTCATTCCTTTGGCAAAGTGCCTCACTAACCTGCTTAAATTAATAAAATATGCACTTATTTAAAGAAAAAATGAATTACTTAGATTTACATTTTCTGTACAGAAAATAAATTACATCATAGGAATAAAATGTAACAGAGAAATTAATCTTTTTGTGCTTCTTAATCTGTATGATTGCAGCTGATAAATGTTTTAGGGATGAAACTAAACAGCTCTTCATGTTTCCTTCTATTCTCTTTACAAATTACATGTTAATCTAAATCAGGTTTGTTAAAAAAATAAAAGGTCAATTGGCAATTAAATGAAGCTGCTGGACCAAACAGTTCATGTTTAGTTGTGGGATTTAAATCTGATTTCATTGTATGATTCAATATCTTGTCTCACACTATTGGTGTTTGTTAAATCACTGTAGGAAAAGTTTTTATATCTGTTGAAGCAATAGACATTAGCAATAGCTTCAGTGAAAGCTGGGACTGATAAAAACTCAAGAAGAAATTATCTTAGAAAAATAGAAAGGCTGCAACCTGGGAGATACTAACAGCAATCTAAACCCACATGATCCATTTTTACTATTATAATATAATGAAACAAACTAATCAACCAACTTTAGTTCAGTATAGTTATAATGCCTGAAGGAGATATTTCCTTCTGAGGTTAGTAATGATTACCTTCAGAGGAAATTATGCAGACCTTTGCATCAAAATAAATTCCTAATAATATATAGTAATGCCTCCAGGTCAGAGGCAAAGATCCAGGAGATCCAGCCAGTGCCAGACATTTTCACCTTAAAAAGGGCCTTAGCGAATTATTGCCACCGGTGCAGAGCTTGCTCAACACTGAACTTCAAATGGCCCCGTAGAAAACCACCTCTGGTCCAGAAAATCCCACAGAAATTGAAACTCTGGATGGAGTTTCAGCCTCTTTGGGATTTTACTGTACAAGGACTAGAGCTCCTTTCTAGCAGTTTGTAGAACCGGGAGAACTGATTGACGTCTGCTTGTAAGTTTCTTAATTACTTGTAGCAGTTTGATTCCCACTGAATGTGACCTATTTTTAGCTTCTTCTTTGACTCCAACATGATTACTTATTTGATCTTGGCTTCTCCACCTGCTATATTTTTTAATCACTCCTGGTCTAAAGATCCAAAACTGCTATGTTTAATATTTTATCCTGTTCATTGTGATATAATCTACCATCATGCTAAAGAATTAACAGAACAAAGCATCACCAATCTGGGTGTATTATATTATATGTACAATATTTAAGTGTAAGGTTTGGATTTTAATGTAATGAGTGTGAGGTAGAACAGCTCTTGATTGACGTCCAAATATAAGAAACAATATCAGACAAAGATCTTATTGGGATCCTTCCTGTCTGCATGGAACAGGACTTACTGCCTGTCTCAAAATAAATAATCTAATCACAGGTCATTTTCCAGCAGTCCATGATAAGAGGAGGGAGATTTATATGGAGGGAAATTTGTTCCATTTGGTTACATTATTGTTTTCAGCAAAGGAGGTGTTTTGCAAATGGAAATAATAAAACAAAAAAAAAAATTGTAAATTGGAGCAAAAGAAATAAAATAAAATAAAACCTTCAACTTTTTAATCAAAAAGAGCAAATGCTGTTTTTTTAAATGTTTTTTTGTTGTTTTACAGCTCTTTGTTTGCTTTTTTCAAAAAAGAAAATGAAAAAAAATAAATGGATGTTATATTATCCTTTTATTTATTTATTTATTTTACAGATTTCATATTTTAACATTTTCAAAAAGTAAAATAAAAATTCTTTTAATATTTTATATTTTTGGATCGTTCTTTGTCAAATTTCTGTTTTTCAGATTGAGGTTTACGGATTGCATTGTTTTCAAGATGTTTCAAAGCTAACAGTCTCATCACATCAAGGTCAAAACAAACAAGACAAGTGATGAACGTCGCTGATGTTCGTAGAGACAAATGCTTCTTTGCTCGTCCCCACAGAGGAAAGTCCAACAGAAATGAAGAGAATGTGATCCATAAAATGAAATTTGTAAAGAATGCAATTTGTAAAAAATCAATCTGAAAAACAGAAATTTGAAAAGCAAAAAAAAGTATAAAATCAGTAAATAACAAAAACCTTTTGAAAACATTTAATACAAAAAAAACATGAAAAAATGTATTTGAAAAAACAAAATTGAAAAATGTAAACATAAAAAAATCTGTTAAAGAAAAAAAATTATTAAATGAAAAAATTAAATCTCAGAAAACAAAAAAGGTTTCCTCTAAACCTTTATTTTGATAAAAACCATTATTCGAGGATTTATTTCTGGATTGCATTTTTATTTCAATATACGAGACATCTTTAATTGCAATAATGATGGTCCAAATTTAACTCCATAGTTTCTTGATTGATTGATTGATTGATTGATTGACTTTATTGATCTCACAGTGGAGAAATGCTACATCTGCTCAAATAGTCAAAGGAGAAGAAATAGGAGCGAAAGGAAGAAAAACATCCATGGGATATATAGAGTATATACAGTGTGTCCACAGGTTTTTGGGGTTTTTTTATAGTAAGATTATTATACCGGGTTATTGCACAGTATGTTCAGATGTGTATTTATTTAGATGGATATTTATATTTTTATATATAGTTTTTGCACCGGGTATCAAATAGACTTTAACAGACTTTATTGTCATTTTGCACACAGAGAGTGTATACAAAAATAAATGTTGTTCAGTGTAGCTGTCAGACATTTCTATTTTCAAAGTGCAGCACAGATAAAACATAAGCAACAGTGATAAATGTAAACATAAGACTGGTAAATGATTTACAGATTACAACAAACATTATTAGTTTTTTAAACCCCATTTTATATAACATTCAGCAATCTAATGGTGGTGGGGAAAGAAACTGTTGCAGAACCTGCTGGATCTGCATCCAATGCTTCGAAACCTTTTCCCAGAGGGCAGCAGGCAGGAGAACAGTCCATGGTAAAATGTGTGAGGGGTCATCAAGTCATCTCTATGGCTCTGTTCGAAAAACCTAGGACGCATCCTTAGAAGACCGGATTCTAAGGCTTCATTACGTCTCATAGCGCAGTGCCGAGGTTCGGTCGGATTCCAAGAGTCCTCGTTGCGGCGCCTTTAAAATGCGTCCTTCTTTTGCCCGATTTAAAGGACGGGTCTGATGTGTATCCTCGTTATTCTTGGATATCCCAGTAGGATTCATTAAGTAGACCAAGCAAGCTGTGATCAGAGGAAAGGATTACTTGGCTTCAAACAGTGGTGAAAAATTAAAGTTCAGCTTAATATAATACAAGCCATTTAATACAGTTCCCAAAGAGACAAATGAAAAATAATTGTTTTAATGGTTATTGAGTTAGCATATGTGGCGGTAATGTTTGGTTTATCTAAAGGTTTTAATTTATTGCTGTGTAAAATGGGTTTGGTTGGAATTCTAAAGGACAGATTCTAATAGATCCGTAGGGTAATTATACAACTGATAGGATTTTTATCTTTTATTGCTGTTTTGTACTAATATGCTTAACTACGTATTTTGTTGTTGAATATTAGAGATTTTGCAGATATATTTTATATACATACATTGTTTAGATTTACTTATATCTTTCTACCCCTTTTATAGAATAGAATAGAAAATCCCTTTATTGTCCCACAATGGGCAGATTTTCATACAGCAGAAAGATTATTGAAAAATGGTCACACAAAATGAGGACCTTAGAAAATTTGTACAAGAATAAACATAATAGGGAAGAGTTAAAATATAAACAATAAAATTCTGTAAAGTGTTTTAACAATATAAAACTGGGGAATAAATAACCAAATATGCAGCTATGGACATTTTTACAGTAATTGATATTCGAAAATAGCAGCAAATATCAGAGATGTGCAAAATGACAGCAGTATGTTATTTAATGCGACTAAGGTTTTTATCATATACATTTGATTTTATTTGTTCCTGCTCCCGGGGGTTGGAACCTTTATTCCACCTCTAGACTCTTGTGGAATGTAGCTCCTTCTGTTCAACTTTACAATAAAAATACTAAATAAATAGAAACAGTTTTGAAAACTTCTGTGAGCTCATTCTTTTCCTGCTTTGTGTGTCAACATTTACGGGTTGTTGCTAACAGAGCATACGGCGGTAAAATCCTCCGGCCGCCAAGGGTGGACCTATTCAACTTACAGCCAAAAACTCTTCCTCGCCTCCTTCTTTATTTTCAAGGATCCTCGGACGATCCAGTCTAGGTAGACCGGTGATCCTTGGAGGACCCGTCCTAGGTTTTCTAACAGAGCATATGTGTCATGTATTTGTTCTCAACGGTGAGACCAATCTGCACAGGTTAAACCAGATTGGACTCAGCTGGTTCAGTGGCTGGGCAGGTAGAACAAATACATGACAAAGACACCTCTCTCTCTCCAGATCCCCCATCTCTACTTCTCTATAGATAAATATAGAGAAAAAGATTATTTCACACAGTATCAAATATTAAATTGCACATTACACATTTCATAAACAATCAAGCTTCAATCCCTCAACCATCAGTCTTTACATAACTGCAGATTTCAAAGTTTTTCTCCCCTGATCTTCAGTTCCACCCAAGTCACAGTGTGTAAAAATGCTCATACTCACCTGCTCCAAACTTGTTCAAGCTTCCTCCAACGCATGTGAGCTTAAATTCCGTAGCCTACCTGGGCTGGGGAATATGCTTGCTCTCCAACCTGAACATCATGTTTTGTTAATGGATCCATACTTCCCATACCCGAGAAGAATGATGATGCAGCTCATTGTAATGACCTGAGATGAGCTAAACTAAAAAAGGTCAAAGGAAACTGAAGCTCCAAAACCTGCAAAACATGTATTTAATATTACCATAACCTTTGGCCATGACACTATTGCAGGTGTTTTATTTCTCAGCAGGATTAAATCATGGCCTTTTGTGTTAAAACAGTCATGGATGCTGCTTTCCTTTAAATGTTTTGCTTTTATTTCAGTCTATGTTCTGTGATCAGCTGAGGGAGCCACTCGTTTAAAAACTATTTCTCCTCTAATTCATGGTGGGCTTCAAAGTAATAAGGCTCAGAGTGAAGATAATAACTTCTCTTACTCTTCTGATGAACGGCTGTCCTCGGGTAAGATGGGCAATCAAGTGTGGCTGTATAAAGATCTATTCTGATTGATTAAATCTAAAGCCGGACTAAACAGACAATTTATCAGGAGCTTCTAATGGTGAGAGAATGTGTTAAAGTGTGAGCTTATCTGCTGCGCAGTGGTAAAAGGAAACAGACTGAAGTAACAAGCTGCTGCCATGCATTTGCAGAATTTACTTTTTATGTTTTTTGCCTTCAGAAACATCCAGGACTTCTCTCTGACCGACAGCGACTGAGACAGTTTAACAAGTTATTTAACCTTAAAAAGACACAAATGTGTAACTTTATTTTTTTATAACAAAAAGACACGTCCTTGGTTAGTAAAAGTTAAGACTATTTTCGTAGAAATCCGTAGGCTGTTGATGTTGACTTTGTGGGAATAGAAAGCTATTGGCTAAGAACTCTAAAAGCTACAGTGAAGTCTCTGCTTATCAGTGTCAAAGAAACCAGATATTTTACAAATGAAACATGCAGCAACTTTTAAATGTAACATATTTGAATGATAATCTCACTTTTGTTGAGAACAGTTTCAAACAGTTTATCCACTCAGCCTGACTACATGCATTGGGGCTTTGAAATGTAGGCATGTGAGACATAAACTTTAAAATAATTTCTCCTGTTTCTGACCTTGAATGATTTGCCTCTTATTTTCAGCCTCCTGTCTCTAGCTGTATTTGTAGAGCACTTTTCTTACAGGCAAGTGTTACACAAACTGGTTGAACACAGGGACAAACACATAAAAATTTATGATCCAAACTAAGTAAACAGACGAGGAGGGGGGTTCAGTCAATGAGACAAACTGTCGGATCGGCCTTAAACTTGTTTAACAGTGACTTTTAACAATTAACTTTCTTATAAAAAGAACAAAAAAAAAAATGTCTCTGAAATGAGTAAAAAAGAAATTAAGTAAAATCATTGCTGAACTTGATGCCTTACTATAGAAAACTTTTTTTCAGTGCAAAAAGAACTAGAAAAACAGACTTTCTCTCTAAAACTGGTTCTTTTTTAACATCCAAGTGTGTCTTTTATTCGGCCTTGTTTTGTCCTCTAGCTGCTTCCTTAGACTCTTTATCTCCTCCAGCATCCTCCGCTCCACCTTGTGTCAATACATCTCCTATATCTTAACCTTTACTTTACTGAGAAACATTTTTATAGATTCTGTCTGTATCTGCATGTTTGCTTACCTTTTCTGCCTGCATGTCGATTACCTTTACCCAACTGCAGCTTTACACCATTAAAATACAAACAACTCACTGAAATGAACAACAAAAACTCAACTGTTTCTCGGCTGATTTTTCTCAGAGGGAAGATTGAGTGCAGGTGAGGATTTTTAATCTCTTTTTAGTCCTAGTCATGAATAAAGACCTGAATTTCAGCTTTTCTTCTGTATTCCAGTCTGTTTGTGGACCTGAATGAGTTTATTGTGACCTTCTAATAGGTCACTCTAACTATTGACGTGCATAATTAATTATAAACTTCTACGTACAGTCACCCACCTACACTAACACTAATATAATTTTCCAGCCCCAAATGACAAATAAATATTCCTCAGATGAATCAGTCCCAGTCTGGACTTTTCAGTTTTACATCTTAGTTCATTTAAAAGAGTTTACAGAAGGTTGACGCTCATGAAAAATAGTGTTTTTATCCTCAAAGCTCTTATTTTGACAGGATTATGTCTCCATTCTCAGGCAGAAGCTTGGCCTCGCACAATTCGACATGATTTGGTTCGGAACGCAGTACCAAAAGGTCGACTGAAAGCTTGACCTCCGAAGGTTTGAGAGGCCACATCATCAAGGCGTTATTGCTAACAGGTTTTAATTTGGAGAACGTGTCGTTAACAATGGTTTTACTTTTTTATGAGCAGCTTGTTACAGATCATCTGCTGATGTGTTCTGAAATGAATCGATTCATCTTGGCCTCTGGGTCATGTGCTTTAACCCTTGTGCTGTCGTCCCACCTGTTTTTCCTGCTCTGCTTTTTAAAAATGTCCCTTTCCATATAAAGTGAAACTTCAGTATTTCGTCTGAATTACATTTCCTCAGGTTTACATTTTTAGGGGCATCTTGTTTTATCACAATCTTTTAAATTGCGAATATGACGCTACACTCCCCGCCCCCTTACAGGCTGCTGTCTACTCCACCCAATTTGGCAAAAATGTTTTAAAAGCCTAAAACTTTTAATTCCAAAAATCTCTTAATAGATGTCAGTGACGTTATGCTATCAAAACAATAGACAGTAAATAACTTTTTATAATGACTGAGGTTGCTATAGTAGTTTTCCCCTGAAGAGTATCTGTGATGATTCTCAGTCTTTCAGGTTATGGTCAAGTTTCAGTCACATGTCTCATTGAAATGTGAGTCAGGTGAAGGAGGGCTGGAGGTGAATCTTGTGGTTATTGTTCCTAAAAGTGCTTTGTACGTGGGTAAAAGTGTATGTCTAACCACCTCCTCTGTTGAGAGATTGACTTTCCAGGTGAACAAAAATAGCTTCCCTAACCCCTCTCTCAAACCATCTTTCTTCCTTTGCAAGAAGGAAAGAAGAAGAAAGAAGAACAAAACCTCCCCTGGAGTTCTTCGTGCAAAGATGACTCTCCGATTGATGTCAGCATTTTTCCTTTAGAAATTTACCAGAACTTTGAGGGGTTCTGAGACAAGGGAATGCTGCAATGACTTCTGTGAGTTAATACACCCAAACAACATAACATTTTACAGATTTATTCCCTCGTTGTTTAGTGGGAGAAAATAAAGTTGGTGGATTTGTGACATTTATTTGCAACACGGTAATTTGCCTCCACTTCTGTAGGTGGCATCATATGCAACACTCCCCCATCTAGAAATATTGCTTTATTCCTGAACAACAGAGACCAGGTCGTTCTAAATATGCAGAAGTTTGGTGTCCCTGAACAGTAGGCAAGGCAAAGCAAGGCAAGGTTATTTTATTTGTATCGCACAATTCAGTACATGGACAATTGAAATAGTTTTACATGAAACAGATAATACAATAGAAGAAAAAAAAGCAGAGTAAAAGCAAAAACATTTATAAAACAAATAAAACAACTGGACCAAAAAAAGAAGAATAAAAGCAAGTAAAGGTAGAAAAGATAAAACTGTTGGAGCACAACCTTAAACTATTAATACCTCAGTTAGCAGTTTAACTTCAACAGTCAAAAGCAGCTCTAAACACATTGTTTTTCTAACTTTGACTTAAAACAACTAAAGCTTTTGGCACTTTTAGTCCTCTGGAAGTTTAATCCAGATCAGTGGAGCATAGGAACTAAATGTTGCTTCTCCATGTTTGGTTCTAGTTCTGGGTGAACAGAGTAGGCTGGAACTAGAAGACCTGAGTGGACTGGGAGGCTTACACACTGACAACAAATCTGTTATGTAATGAGATTCTGATCCATTCAGTGATTTATTGACCGACAGAAGGATTTTAAGGTATATTCTCTGAACAACAGGGAGCCAGTGGAAGGACTTCAGAACAGGGCTGATGTGCTCTACTTTCTTAGTTCTAGTGAGAACCCGGGCAGCAGCGTTTTGAATCAGCTGATCAATTCTCTTTTAGATAAATGCATGAGTCATACGTTAGTCCTTAAATCCTGGAGATGTTCTTCAGGTGATAAAAGGCTGACTTAGTAGCTGCCTATATGAGCCTCTAAAGGTTCAGGTCTGAATCCATCATGGCGCCAAGATTTCAGCTATAATCATTGGTTTCTAGCTGTAATAGCTGAGACATAGCATCTATTATAGTAGAGACATAACAAAACATTAAGGTTTTTACAAAACATCTCCTTAAAAAGGGGCCTAGGGCTTTGAGTTGAAATTTTTGGAAATATTCTTAATCTCTTTTTACAAAGCGACAATCAAAACCAAGATTAGTATAAAGCATGCTTAAACTGAAGGAAACCAATCTGAAGACATTTCAACACCAATCCAGGAGTCTGTCAGTTCTGTCAGGCTCTGTTGGTTGTCAGGCTGACAGTATTCCCTCACTTGCAGAGGGGAAAAAACACTTTAAGGATGTGGTTATCCAAACTGGGCATTTCTTAAGCCAGCCAAAAAAAAAAGAATCTATCAAGAAGAGAAACTCTTTTTTTAACACAGAAGAAAACACAGAGATACTCAAAAACATTGTAATTCCAATAATGTGAGGAGTTTCTGAGAAACTCAGGACTTTTTATTAATTTTCTGTAAATATAACATAGCAGTGGATTTCAACAACACACTCATATAAAAATGACAACTGTTTTTTTATTTGCATCTGCCTTGGGATGTTCTTAGGGGGATGGACCCCCAGGCTGCTTAAACATCCAACGACAGATTGCTCCTCTGAGAGCCTGCAGAATGGAGAAAGACTGGAGGATAGGAATTGCAACATCTTCAGGATTTATATGGTGTTCCATTTGTGCTCAAAATGTGTTCAAGCGTGTTGTGACGTGTCCCTGTGTCTAAGGTGTCGGACATGATTATGTAACAGAAGCTGCATATGTAATGGGTTTTTGTTTATATATCAGATGGATATTGTGGTTGCAATTGTGCTTTAAGCTAATCTTCTTTATAGCCTGTTGGTGTTTAAAAAAAAAGAAAACTATCAAGATAATTTGTTTTTGATCCAGACAATTAATTTATTTACTGCACCAACTTGTTGTTCTCCACATACCAAAATAAATAGTTTTTCAAGATGATGCAAAGTCAAATTTTAGACTGTTGCCATTAGTAATATGATAATTAAGTATAAGGAAGTTATCGCCGTAATTGTAGAAAAATGTTCCTTTAATAGGGTAGTGCAGTAAAGAAGTCGATACAGTTTTTTCCTGGATTACTTCTACTTTCACACATTTATCTTGGGGTCTTGTTCACTGCAATGAGGCTTAAGATGGAGCTGGAGATCGAGCAGGCGGATTGGTGCGGCGTTCCTGCTGTGAAGCGCAGGCTGTACCACTCTGTTGTGGTGAAGAGAAAGCTGAGCCTCAAAGAGCAAAGCTGCCTTCGATTTACCGGGCTTCCATCTACGCTCCTACCCCTCATCTATGGTCATGAGCTTTGGGTCAGGACAGGCTGGAGGAACTATGTTTCTCGGCTGGCCTGGGAGCTGCTTTGGGATTCCCCCCGAGGAGCTGGGGTATCTTTTACTGGTACACTTTAGGTTAGGGATCCGGACCCACCTGCTGGCTAATCCAGATTCAACCTGATTTCAAGCGTTTATAAATTACCGCGATAAAGCTTTTCCGACGACATTGTCTAACTTCACTTGCGCCGCTTCTCCTGTTAATATGGTAAAGCCCTGCGGAGCGCCTGGAACCAGGCTGCACGCGGATCCAAATTAGCCAATGAGCTGTTGTCAGTCTGTCCGTTGCCGCTGCTGTACTTTTAGACACAGCGAAGGCAAAACCACCAGCAAAACTGGGCTTATGGGAAAGAAGGAGAAGACGAAGAAAAGAGAGCAGAGAAAGTGTGGACTACTGGAACAAGTGTGGTGAACTGTTGACAAAAAAGTGAAAGCTGACCCTGCACATTTAGAGAATGTTTGGCTCAACCTGCTGCTGTGAAGCAGGATTCTCCACCATGAACAGAATCAAAATTAAATATGGATCCAGGTTAAAAATGAGAACCTTGATATGGGCTTCAGGCTTGGCTTTGTCTCCATTCAAACTTAGGTTTAAAGCCTTGCAGGACAGCATAAAGCCCACTGCGAACATTAAGCCAGAAAAAAGAAAGAAAAAAAGAAAAAATTGTCAGTTCAGGTGTTTTATAAAATATGTGAATCAGGAAAATATCTATATACCCAAATGAACGATAGTTGTTCTCTGCTTCAAAAAAAACACTTTAGATTTTAAAATCAAAAAATCTTCTATTTTTTATGTATATTTTTTATTTATTTGTGAATTCAAAGTATAACATGAATGTATAAACACCTCATTTTATTTCAGCGTTAAATTCTTTTTAAAGTAACAGTTTATAATTAAAAATGTCTCTGGACCTTTACTGGTTGATGATTTTCTTCATTTGGACCCTGTTTATTTTTAATTGGTTACCCCTGATTTAGGTAGTTTTAAAAAGGGTACTTTTACACTTTAACTTAAGCAGAAAGCTTAAATTGATGCTTCTACAAAAGTGTTTTTTATACAGTAGTATTTATACCTCTACTTGAGTAATGAACATACCGGTAAATACTTTTGACACCTCTGAAATCATTGGAGTAAAATCAGCGAGCTGCTGCCATTGCTGTGTAAAAGTGAAGCGAACACAGCGGGACATAGCAAGGTGAAGGTGAGGACCAGAGGAGCAAAAAGAAAACATTCTGATCATAACGTAGCGGAACACCTTGGGTAGAGTGAAAAACACTAAAACGATGCATAACGGCAGAAATATTAATGCGACCTTCAGTCTTCACAACTGCAAGAAACAAAAAAAGCTTTATTTCTGTTGACAGACTCAACACAAATAACTTTATGTGTTAAAAAAAGGTTTGTAGAACTTCATGAAATCAATACTTGTCTGAGTTGATTTATCACATCTAAAAAAATAAATTCTCACAGTGAGCCGTTCAAAGATGGAGAGAAGAAAAAATTAAACAAGTGGAAAAGTCGGGGGTTAAACTCTAAACAATCAAAAAATGAAAAGCTTCTAGGACAGAAGTAATGGTTATATAAGCATGTTTCAGACCACTACTGAAAAGACAGATGTTTAAAATGAAAGGTCCTTACATCTCATTGACAGGATTTTAATTCAACTTCAAATGATAAATGTCTTAGAAGTAAGAAAGGTCAAGGATGTCACAAAGTTAGAAACTGTTTGTAGAACAAAACTGGCAACAATTCACTGCAAGAGACTAAAAGAGGGTTTAGATCTGCAATAAAGGTAAATGTCCTTGTTTGCAATAATCACAGATGAAGTTAAGAGAAAAACTGATTATGAAAAAATATAATTATCAAAACCTGATGAGACTATTTCTTGCTTTGCAGTTTTTGTGGGATGTGACGGTTTGATGAACATGTCCACTGATTTCTAGAGACTGTGGAGATTTACTGGGTTTTGCTGTTTCTTGGTCAGTAAATTCTGTAGTTAGTGTTTCAACTGTTTTCCATTATTATTGTTTAATGTTGATTATAAACCTCCAGGATTAGATCAGAGGTACGTTTCACAAAGCAGGTTTAACAAACTCGGATTTAAATCCGCAACTCTAAATTGATCTAGCCTGGCGTTGCATCCCCAAACTCGGTCCTCAAGGCCCCTGTCCTGCAGGTTTTAGAGGTTTCTCTGCTTCAGCACAGCTGGTTATAATGATTGCAGTAGACCAAAAGCCTGTTAATCAGCTTTCAATTAAAATCAGCTGTGCTGGAGCGAGGAAACCTCTAAAACCTGCAGGACGGGGGGCCTTGAGGACCGAGTTTAGGGATGCCTGACTAGCCTAAAGTCAGGAACTCTGAGTTTTCGGTTTCACAACGGCGGCTGGTTCAATCAACTCCAAGTAGAACCACTCAGAGTTTAGCACCATTTAGCACCGATTTAACCAGTCACCATGACAACAGCCAACAGGAAGTGCCTATTTCACTCCACTGGAACTAGAGATTTTAATGCAGAAATAATATAAAAAAAGGGAGATGTTTTCAAAAGACAGAGAAACAGCGCTAAAGCTACAAAGGAGAGAAAGATGGCAAAGGAGGTTTATATGAAGTGGGCTATGGCAAGCCGTTTTTACATTTATTAAAGGCAAGCTCCTCTCTGTGGTTCTGTTTGTTGATCACTAAAATGAGATTCTTCTTAAAGAAATCCCACTCCAAGACTGAACTGTAATAATATATTTTCTAAATTACATTTTTGTAGCAGAAACTGAATTTTAGAAGGTAAAAAAAAAGAATTAGTTTTTTTTGTCTAAAAATGTTTACACATTTTAAGTGGCCGTTTTGACATTTATCAGCTTGACTGAAAATGTTTTTATGATATCTTTGATAGCATTGTTAAAATAATACAAATCTGAAAGCAATTTCTAGACATCGAGAATGTTTATTCCAAAGATGGAGAATGTCATTTTGTTTGAGATGGTCATTTAGACAAATAAAAATGTTTTTTCAGATGTCAGGAGTACATAGTTAGTAAAACTAATACATATCAAAAAGACTTGCCATCGTTTGCTGTGAACGCGATAATATTACCGGTTTATTTATTGAACGCTAGTAGATCAATGTCTTTATTTAGGTGAGATCATCTGGCAGCAGGTGAAGATGAAGAATAAAAACGTTCTAATAAATGGAACCTTATCGTCTCATGAGGTTTTTAAGTTTGATTAGATCTTCTCTTAGACAGTAGATACTAAGTGCCTGTTTGCAGCCACTGTGGATGTTATCATCGCAACAAAGGGTCATTATTAGCATTTATCAGTCCCATAGAATGGCTTCAGATGGTGCCAGTAGGCGTAGTAAGTTGTTATCACTGAATTAATCCTAATAACTAACTCTAAAGTAATTAATTTTCCCCTTGCCCAGTTATTAATCTATTTATGTAAAATCTGAAAAGGATTTCATTAATTCTTCATGTACTGTAAAAATAAATAAATAAAAATGATCCACATGTCGCTCACATTAAACAAACCAAAGACACATTTATCTCATATCCTGTGACTGAGATGCAGAATCCTCTCCCTATAAATATTTAATTCTCTGTGAAAAATGCAGATTATTGTTTAATAAGTTCCTCGTCCAACGGACATGCAATGTTTGTTTATAAAACCTAATGTGTCTAACGGATCTACGTAGTTGATTGTTTTCTTTTTTATGCACAAAACTACGACAAAAATCAAGACTAAATCAGGACATAAAACAGTTTGATTGGCTATAAGGAAAGCGGAGACACTGAGTTCACTGTAGAAAAGCTGGTCCTGCCCAGGTTAGCTCTGGGGAGAATGTTACCATGGTGACAGAGGTTGAGAAAACTCTCTTTGTGAAACTAAAAGTCAGAGTCAGAGTAAACCTGCTTCCAGCAGTGGCTCAAACAGCCACTCCAGGCTAAGCTGAACCAAAGCAATCCTATGCTGATGTCGGCTTCATATATATAGAAACATCAAGAAATTAAAATCTTCCCAACAGCTTTTATCATCTCGAATTAATAAAAAAACTGGTAAAACCCTATTAAAAGGATTCTTGATACTGAAATGTTTTTTTTATGGCAATGGTACGTTCTATGTTATGGTGTAAAGTACTGAGCATGCAAGAGAGTAACCCAGGTTATGTTAAGGTTGAAGAAGATGAATGTCCTTCCAAAGAAAACTGAATATGGTCCACAATGCACTGTCGGTACCACTTCCATCAGGAAACTAGTAGAGCAGCATTAAATTCAGAACTAACAGAGTAAAGGCTGGTTTATACTCAGAAACCAGGTCGTCTGCGTGTCTGCCCCATTTAACGTAGATATGTCCCCGCCCCTTCAGCAGAAACTCTGCTGCACCTCTCCAAAATTGTAAGTGACCGCAGACAGTGCCGCAGACAGGAGGCCTCTGATTGGTCAATTCTACATCTATGTGTATTTCCTGTGTGGTACCTTACCAGTTTGTTTTGTTTGTATGACCGCCATTGTGGAAAACAACACGTGAAGTTGGACCAGCTAGAAGAGCGAGGTGCACGAGAACACTGGGACCCTTTTTCCACCTGGATTCCGGCTCATGTCCCTCGGTTGTCGCACAAACGTTCCCCTTGCGTTTTTCCTCTTCCTCACCCCCTCGGCCGTATCTAGACCCACAGCTAGTTCATGACTGTCCCTTTTACGTTGCAACTTGGCATAACATAGCGCAGACCACGCTTCAAAATTGGGCATAAATCGAAGATATCTGCGTCAACCTGCGACAAGCTCACTGCAACACACTTGCGGGAGCATAACATGCCCTTTAGAGCAACAATGTGTAACTTTTAGCCATTAGGGGTGCTAAACCTTACAGGTTTCTTCCAGGACTTGTACTACTGTTCTGAAAGCAGCTGGATAGCGCTGCACTGTCGCATAATTTAATGTCTCCCTATAGACCAACCGCAATCAGTTTCATATTAAAAAATCACACTAAGGGTAATGATTACATTTAGGTTTCGTCTTCCCAGTGTTTCAAACATTTAGTTAATCAGCACATATAATGCAGATTTAAGAAGGCAAACACTAAATGGATTTGCCTGCTATTTTACCTATTGGATAGACACTTTCCGCTTGGTCAGTAGATCAGCTTTGCACGTGCTATCGAATTTGCACGTGTTTTTTTTTTTACACTCCAACCTTTAGTAGGTCAGATTTATAGTTGTTTTTCTTTACGTTGCCCTTTGAAAGACTGGAGGCAAGTCTAGAGAACTCTGCCTCTAGCCCAATGACCGATTTAGATACTCACTGAGCTCCCCAGCAAAGATAAGCTGCTACATTTAATGGGTGGATAGATGGACGTTATCTGCTGGTGTCGGTGCACTGGGTTTATCGAGTCCAAAGTCAGCAGCTGTCTTCAAGGAAAATTTAGAGCGATCCAGCCTTCTGCTGACAAGTTTTATGGAGATGCAGATTTTATTTTCCAATGACTCTTCTGAACCTGCCCAAGCTGCTAAAGGTTCAATGCCTATGGTAATACTGACTGGACCTAAATCCCACAGCAACTTGTGCTCCCTGAACATCTCAGGATGATCCCCTCCATGATCCACTGCATTGATGAAGTAAATTATCCAAGTAGAGCAGGCATCCCCAAAGTCGGTCCTCCAGGGCCGTTGTCCTGCAGGTTTTAGAGGTTTCTCTGCTTTAGCACAGCTGATTCAGATGATTGCAGTTCAGCAAAAGCCTGTTAATCAACTATCAATGTAAATCAGCTTTGCTGGAGCAGGAAAACAGCTAAAACCTGCAGGACAGTGGCCCTTGAGGACCGACTTTGGGGATGCCTGAAGTAGAGCAACAAGGAGGCAACCTAGGATGCAGGAGTTCCTGCTCTGTCCATCTTGGCAAAACATTTAACCACAACCAAGACGGACGGGTCAGGGGAACTCCTGCGTCCTATTTTGCCCCAGTGCAGCTGTGGCTACAATAATTGTGTTTCTATCCAAATGCAAAGTGTTTTTGTGTGAACTTTTAAAAAGTCAAAAATAAAAGAGAATCAGAATTAGACATGTGTTTATTGGAGCAAATTAACAAGGATATGCAAAGTGTAAACTCTTTGCTGTAGTAAACAGGAAGTTCAGTAACCAAGTTAGCAAACCAGAGATCAGTGATGGACCAAGGTTTTAATTAATGAATTGCAAATGGGCAAGTTGTACTTACCTTATTATGTGAGCTAGCATTAGCGATGGTTTAAACCATCTGAGGACATTGAGAGAGAGAAGTTTGATTCTACTGCTGGGTTCAGCTCAACATTGGTGGTGGAAACAGTTGATCAGTTATTTGAGGTAAATATTTGAAACATGTGTTTCCATCTTGACTTTAGTGACTTTATGCTTTTTCGGAATTGAAAAACCCCCATCTCAAGTGAGTATAAGTCCCAATTAAGAGTTCATAAAATTCTTCTAATACTTCAAAATACCACAAAGAACGTGGAAACCCGTCTAATTAAATTTCAATTCAGTTTATTTATATAGAGCCAATTTACAATACATGTCATCTCAAGGCACTTTACAAAGACAGTTCAACCAGATCATCCAATCAAATTGGTTCAAAGTTTTTTCTAATCTAAGGAAAACCAGCTGATTGCATCGACTCATTGACTCGAAGCGACAGTGGAAAGGAAAAACTCCCCTTTAACAGGAAGAAACCTCCAGCAGAAAGAGACAGGCTCAGTGTGGCGGCCATCTGCTGAGGCCGACTGGAGTTCAAGGGGAGACAGAAGCAGAGATACAAAAAGCAGCTACAGTATAAAAGGTGGCCCCCGTCCAGGAAACACACAGCCAGGCAGGCGAGCTCTGATCCAGCTCCCATGTTAGAGGATGAAAGAGAGAAAAAATGTCTAGTGTAGTTTAAAACGCTTTGTAGAACAGAGCCATCAACACTTACTGACTAAACACATTTTAATTACATGGACATACATTTCATTAGAGCCATATCGTTTCCATTAAAAAGAATAATCTTCAATCCATCCATCCATTTTCTGACACGCTTAATCCCAAGCGGGGTCGCGAGGGATGCTGGTGCCTATCTCATGCAGTCATTGGGCGAGAGGCAGGGTACACCCTGGACAGGTCACCAGTCCATCGCAGGGCAACACAGAGACAAAAAACTGATCACACACACACACTCACACCTAAGGAGAATTTAGAGAAGACAATTAACCTTACAATCATGTTTTTGGACTGTGGGAGGAAGCCAGAGTACCCGGAGAGAACCCACACATACTCAGGAGAACATGCAAACCCCATGCAGAACCTTCTTGCTGCAAGGCAGCAATGCTACCCACTGCAGCACTGAGCAGCACATTATCCTTAATCACTTAACAAAATTCTGAATTTAATTTTGGATATGCACTAGATCTAATATGGGTCTTTAAAATGAATAGCAGTAATCATTAAATAAGACATCAATGTAAAGTAAATCTACGCACTTTATGGATTTTTTGAAGTCAACTTCAATAAAAGAAGACTTCTTGAATTAATGATAAATATGTCAGTTAATCATGATGAAGCCGTACTTTTGTGTTGTTATGCAAACATTGAACTTCTTTGAGAAATGTATCTTTTAAAGCATCAAGAACAAGTTTACAACCAAATAATATAATTCTCTAACCAAGAAGTCCAGCTTTGTTTTGTTCTTTTCCTCACGAGTCGTGCAGCAATGGGCTTACACATTGACAATGATCCAAAGGGTAATCTTAAACTGTGCTGGAACTCCTGAAGCCTTTATCATCTTGTTTATGATACAGTTACAGCTTCGGACCTATTTTCACACAGAGCACGAGCAGATCCTGACCCACATATCTTCATTTGTGATTTGAATTAATGAGTAATGTTTTGATTTTTTTTCTAAATGCACACAGAAAACGCAGCGAGGCTAAACTTCAACTGTTCTCATAATCTGGGCGATCCTGTGAAAAACTGAGACAAAACAGAGACAAGGACACTTCTGGCAACAAATGGAGCACGTAGGCTTAGAAATACCTTCTAACCATAACACTAAGTCATTCAGAGAGTGTGTGAATGAGTCAACGCATACTTTTCACCAAAGGCCTTTTGGTCTGTAGGTAGAAATGCATAAAATGACCTCAGCATAAAAACAACCTTCCAGATGATGTGCTGACAGTGAAGGTCGGTGAGATCAGTTCCCTTCAAACTGAATTCTTTGGCCTCGGATCATCATGAAACATTGTTCTCATGAAACTTTGTATTTTGTCTTGAACAAGTCATAGTTTTTTTTTTTTTTTTTTTTGAACCCTCCAGTGCTGAATGATTATAACTCCTTCCCTAGTCTCTGAAAAAAACAACAATGGAAGCACGATAGGATGAAATATGAAGAGGATTTACTTCCCTCTTCCTCCAGAAACGACCCCCAACAAATTACTACAGTAATACCCACAGGGCCAAAGATTAGTTGATGAAGAACGTCGCTGTTTTGCTTTTGCGGGCCATAGAGATAAGCTGCTGACCTCAACGAGATTATAGTAAACTATAAAGCAAGTCCTCGTGCGCTTGTAAACCAATATCCTGACTTGCTTTTGACTTCATTTCAGCCTCAACAACCCAAACATAGAACAGACTGAAATTAATCAGTCTGTATGTTTGCTTAAAGCTACCTGTATTGGAAACGTTTTTCATATTTAAGGCCTTTATTTGGACTTTAAAGTTTGTTTCCTTTTAAAAAAAGGCGTAAAATAATTGTTAGCTTATGCTTCCTTTTAATCACACTGCCAGTTTATGTCCAGCAGGATTAATATTTACAGTAAAAGATCTTACATCTTAATTATAGAGCTGTCCATGTTTTTTTTTAATATACATTCAGTAAATGACTGGATATATTTGCTTTACTTCCCTGTATAAGTTGTGTGTCCTTCACTGCCTTTTTGAAAGATTTATCTTTGACATAAGAGTTTAATGGTTTGTCATCAGTTTGATTAACCTCTGACTATATTAGCATTTACATAAATTATTTTAATGTTTTTAAATCATTGTTATAATATTACGGGGAGTTATCTACTGACGGTAAGATGCTTACTTTTCTTATCGTCTCCACAGAATCCCTACTTCAAAGACTCACTGCAAAGTTTGAAAGATAATTAAGTCATTTTTTCTTTAAATAAGTCTGTTTTTCCTAAAATTGAGCAGTTAAGTAATACAATTTGCTAATCGATTAAGATGATTTATGTTATAAAAAGGAAACACCACACAAAAGTTTCATATTTTAAGTGGATAATATCTATTTATCTTATTCTAAGGGCAATGATATTCTTTATATTGGGACTTTAATTTGTTTAACTGTTCAAATTAAAGGCTAAAACACTTATTGTAAGAATTTTCTCAATTTTCAGCAAATTTAAAAAATGTGGAAATAATGTATGTTTGTAAAAAAAAAATATAGAAAAAGGGAAACTTTCAGAAGAAATTCAAAAGCTAAGGACTAAATGACAGACAGACAAAGAAACCAGCCTCTCAAGTCACATAAGCAACATCTATACAAACATTCGTCTCCTGTTCAGTTAGCAATGAGGTCTTAAAAAACTATGTTTTGCATATAGCTTTATATGACTACAGTAATGCTGAAGTGGATGAAAATGTACTCATGGTTTTCAAGAGGTCCATGATAATCAGGCGAAGATGCTCAGCTTCACAGCTCATTTGTGACAAACAGCAGAAGATGTTCTGAACTATATGGAGTCTATGTTAGAGGAATACATTAAACTCCCATGGTAAAACATGGTGGTGGCAGCATTGTGCTATGGGGATTCCTCTAGGAAGCTGATAGGAGTTTATTGGAAAAATGGTGGCAGATAAATACTTGGGGGAAAACCTGTCTGCTGCAAAAGACTTGAGACAAAAACCTGAAAACAATACAGTAGATTTACAACAAAATGTGAATATTCAATATTGATTATATATTCATGTTTCCCAGATGTTCTGAATCCACACAGAATGAGATTCAAAGAAGATGCAAAGAAGTTAAGGTGACTGAGATAAGAAAAAGTGCTTCAGTGCTGACTTGTTGGGCTTGAATGCAGAAGAAAAAAAAAATCTTTTTTTTTATTTTGTTAACATTTACCAGTTCTGCACTGCTTTATGTCGGTTCATCTCAAATCCAGTTGAGAAGCAGAGGTTCGTACAGAAATGTAACAGAATGTGAAAACGTTAAAGCAGAATTAATTTCCAGGGGAGTGGCGGCCTAGTGGTGTAGAGTTTGGAATCCAGAGGTTCTGAGTTCCAGCCCCACTCCCACAGACTCTGGGTCCCTGAGCAAAGACCTCTAACTCCACACTGCTCCTCGGGCGCCGTACAATGGCAGCCCACTGTTCCCCAAGGGGATGCAGTGATTTTCGTTGCTCTGTACTTGCGACAATGTAATGACAATAAAAAAAGCTGAAAAAAAAAGATCTTTACAGGGCTCTGTTTATTCATGGACCCCAATCCTACTCATAACCCACAAGATGTTGCAGAATCTTTTAGTTTCAATCTTTAACGTCCTGCTCTCTCTGCTTTTTCTCATAGTAACTTAACCTCATCTGTTCCTGAATGATATTTCTCTCATCCTGGAGAGAAATATTAGCTGTGCTGCTGCCATGAACATCTTTGTTTATAGATGTTGGAGATTGGCCTGTTTTCCAGTGTAGTCCTGTTTCTCTGACCGTGACTGGCTGGATGTTCTCTCTTCATCCTCTGAAATGGGAGCTGGCTCGGGCTCTGTCTGCCTGGCTGTGTGTTTCCTGGACCAGGCTGCCTTTTACAGCTGCCTTTTTGTATCTCTGCTTCTGTCTCCTTGAACCCCAGTTGGCCTCAGCAGATGGCTGCTCACACACGAGTCTGGTTCTGCTGGAGGTTTCTTCCTGTTAAAAGGGAGTTTTCCTCTCCACTGTCACTACAGGCATGCTTAGTGTGATGGATTGCATTTGAGTCAATGAGTCGATGTAATCAATTGCTTTTCTGTAGATAGAAAACTTTGAATCAATTTGACTGTATGATCTGGTGAACTGTAAAGTGCCTTCAGATGACATGTGTTGTGAATTGGCGCTATAGAAATAAGCTGAATTGAATTGAATGATTGTTTGGTTGGTTTACAGATATTTTTATGATCAAAACTCTGTCCAACTCTGCAAGATAAAAAAGTTAAACAAGAGAGACAAGGACATTGTTACCAAATCAGTATTAAAACATCAGCTCTCACAAACGTAACATTGTGTTTTTTCCTTTTAGAAGGAAGACGCATTTTTCCCTTGGTGCCTTGAAACTATCATCTTTGCTCTTCGGCCTCCGTCTAACCGTCAGTTCAAGTGAGGAGATGGTAAACAGTGTTGTTTTATGGCCCACCTCGACACACACCTTCCCTGCTCACGTGTATCCTTTCCTGAGGTTTCAGTGGCAGCTCCTCCCGGCCCCAACCACCCGCAAAAATAATACTCAACTTCTGATATGCACCAAGTTTATCTATGACATCTTTATTACCAACTATCCAGGAAGCACAATGAGACAGCATTTTTTTTTTATTATTAAATTTCTTAATCCTTCCTACACGTGTGCACAGCACAACGCCCAGTAAATGACTGTGTTGAGGTGATACGGCAGTATTTGTGTTTGGGTTACTTAATAACCAGGTCAGTTAGGCAGCTGTTACAGCACAGACATGCTATTCCTAATGTCCCACAGGCATTAGTCATTACCATAAAATGAAATAAGTAACCGCATTTAAGTAAACCAGACAAACACACCCTTTTTTAATTAATCCGAATTACCAGGATCTTAATTATTGATCTATGTTTCTTACCCAAATTACATTTTTTTTAAACTGCTGTTTCCACCTAAACAAATTCTCTCTAATCTTCTTCCAGGATGCTGACTTCCCTTAAAGTAGAATTTTCCCCTCCTGATAAACAACAAGCATCACTGAAAGAGTCACCTTGCGGGGTTGGCTTACGCAATGTTGGTCAGCAGCACTGAACGCTGCTGAGAAGGAGGAACAGGAGGTCATTCTCTCAGAGGAGCGCTCCTGTGGGAAGTGAGTCTTGCAAAGGCAGCTGTTACCTTATCAGCGGCCACATTGAAATGACTCCTCTGCATGAATGTCTCGTCTCAAACCAAACAGGCTCATGCAAAGCGGCGGTGGTTGCTGATTTGGGGGCCTACTTCCTGTCGAATCCATCACCGATCCTCAACCACATACAATATACAGCTGCTAGAGGCACCTCTCCTCACTTTAAGCTACAGAAATTCACTTTATGGACAGATTTTCTGCTTTTTTTCTATTTGGTAGTAAAGTATAATTAAAACAAACACAAAATATAAGAGTTTAGATGGAAAACTCAAGATGGTTTCCATCCCTGGCAAATTCTTAAGGGCTAATTATAAAATCTTTCAAAACGTCCTTGTCTGTCATAGAGTTAACTAATACTTGTTGATTAACTCAGTCCTTGTTCCTCTTGTGATGTCATCAAGCCAAACAGAAATAGAGGAACAAAGCATTTATTTTATCTCAGTGGTTTATAAATACCTGTATCCTGTGAAATCATGTAAAAAAACAACATTTATAACCCACTTGTCAGAGTTTAATGAAGTTCACCACTGAATAGTGTCTTTAAATTGGAAGCAATAAATATTTCACTATTGTAAGCTTTTGAAACCCGTAAAAGGTCATGCATATATTTTTTATGTGAGAATATGATGTGTTTAAGGGCCTCAGATGCTGAGGAAAAAAGGTAAAACTATTTGTCTAAAGGATTTGCAACATTTATAATTGTGTGCAGAAGGTGTTAGTTATTGCATTATGGATGAGGGAGTGGACACACTAAATAAAGGTAGAACACCAACACCATAAACAGAGAATGGGAGGAGTTTTCAATAAAGAAAAATCATTACAGCTCCACAGTTCTGAGGCTTCTTCTTCCCCCTCCTCCTCCACTGTAGACGCCACCCCAAGGCCAAGACTTTCCATTTGCATATGGGCTAAAAAGGGAGCTGATAGAACAGGGCAGGTGGCAACGGCCAACGGCTGAGGAGGAGGAAAGATCCAGCTTTTACCACAGCAGCCACTCAGACAGAGCTGCAGCACTAGAGGGAGGGACCTGAGCAGAAGAACAACTGCATCCACTGGGATCTTTCAAGTCAAACTACTTTTTAAAATGTATTCCCTTATAGAAAGGGAGTGAATAGAACCAGGCTGAGTGAAAGACAAAAGGATTTCCTGGCATCTTTATAATTATCAGGTAAATTGGATTTTTTTTTGTAGCTCTAAATCTGTATTTTTAATAATGACTCATTAATGTTGTCCTGTAAACTCCCAAGTATTTATATAAAGAGGAAAGGTCATTTTAGCAATGAAAAACAGCACAATAGACAGCTGCTTTATTGTTCAACAAATGAAGGCATTTCTTTAAAAACATGTGAAGTTTCATCAGAATTGTTTATTCTTATTGTTGGATTGTCATAAAACTCCATTCTGAGCCCTTGTTTCATTCAGATTCTCGTGGCTCTTGCTTTTTGCTGCCCGCATTGTTTTTCTTGTTTACACATGCTCCCTTCTGTTTAACCGTCTGTGCAAGGGCCCCCGCCCCCCACACTCTTAAAAAACCTCAGGTAGATCAAGTTTCATTTGCTTTGCATGCTGAGAACAGGTAGTGCAAGCATTGACAGTTGGATTTACAGGATATGCAGAAACAGGCAGTTGGGATAACACAAAGGAGGGAGAGATCAATACTTTTAATTTGGCTTCCAAAATAAAAGAAAAACAAATCGACTCACATTCTAATGAGCTGTGATTCCTTTTTGTAAACAGGTCAGTGGGACGAGAGAGGAAAAACACAACACTGCATAAAAGCAGTAGGGGGCAATAAAGAGACCCACCCAGTGTTTGAAGTTTATGTTTGGGGTTTGGCAAAAACTCTGCAAGTTAATATTTGATCCTGTGGAGGAGAATCAGTCTATCAGTCACAGCCTGAATGCCATTAATGAATAATACTTCCTCCCTGTGGTCACCCCAGACTTTATTTAAATAAAAATGAGAGAATGATTTTTTTTTAGTCAGTATGACCCCCACCTTAAACTAAACTCAGACTTTTTACTGCAACTGCAACTAGAGCTGAATTGTCAAATAAATTCAATAATAACATCACTTTTTTATAAACATCTTTGTCACTTAAAATTATAATTATGTTCAGGAGGAGTATCTAAACTTGTTAGTAATCGAGTTAATTACATTTCATATATATTCATTTATTCATATATATAATGTTAGTATATATTTGATCTATTTTTCAGTGAAAAACAAATGAAATTGTCTCTGTTGTTCCTTTAACATCTGATTGGTTAACAGCAACCTTAGTATGATTAACTAAAAACTTTTAGGGGTATTTTCTAGTTGAAGATGGGATTTATGAAAAAAAAAAATGCAGATATGATCACATGTGCTTTTTGTATTAATCAATATAAATGTATACTAATGCAATAAATAAAAATAATAATTTCCTACTATCTACATTTAGGAACTTCTATCTGAGACAATTTCTTAGTTTCAGTTTCCTCCCTTAAATTTTTAGTTAAAAGTTCTCTTAAGAAATAAATAAAAAAATATATATATATTACTTATCTTACAAAATAACAATCATACAGGTATCTCATTATTTGGGTTTCTTATAATTAAGTGGGTCAAATCTTAATATAGTCTGCAAATGAGTAATTTATCATATCGTAAAAGGGTACTTTGCAGCGTTCCTCCTCGTTGGCGTCAGGATTAAAAATGGTAATATTTTAACAAAGTCTCTGAGTTTGTCACTAAGTTACACTGAGTTCCCATTGAACACATAGCTGAAGTCTGATGCCAGCACTTTTATTTGAGTCTCAAAATTATATGTTAAAGAAGAAGAATGTAGATGCTGTTTTTTCAGTTTACAATGGGTATAAAACATTATGAATAACGCTAATGTGCTCAAAACACCACAAAATCTCCTGAAAATAGTCCAGATAATGTCTTCTTCCTCCTAAAGAAATATCATTCAGGAAACTGAAGAAGACTTGGATTCATTATTCACTTGAGAAACAGAGACTAAACCTTATAACTGAATTGTTGTGAAAATAATGAGCTGTCATTGCAATTACACAGGAACATCTGTTCTAATCCTTGTGTAGCTTGTTCATATTCAGCAAGGAATAAAGAGGGACAGTTGCAGGAATGTCAAGGGTAGATGGAACGATTAGCCAGAGAACAAGTGGAGACTTTGTACTCATGGGAGAAAAGGAGCAGGACCAGCCCTGAGGGCATAGTGACAAGAACACCTGTGCTACTACAGCTTCCAACCAACCAATCGCCACGCTATACGCAACCACACAGTGTCCTTTCTACTCCAACAGCTACTGATATTAACTTTATGGAAAGGAGGAAAGGATAATAGATTTATCATTAACAGAACCTGTTTAAAACAGGACTAAACAACTTTATTATTTACAGGAGTGCTGATTACACTAATAATAATGAAAATAAAAAAAAATATAAGCATTGAATCACAATCAGAATAAAACAAAATGCATTTTATCCATAATCCTGATTTTGTGATATGAGTTAAAAGGCATGTTCTCAATGTATAGTCCCTTTATAAATAATTAAAAACCCCTTCTTATAAAAGCAGAGATTTAAACTATTAGGGTTTGAATCGTGCAACCAAGATTCAAATAGGAAATAAAAAAAATTTAGATCTAAAACAAAAAAAAACTAAGAGCAGAATTTCAAATAGCAAATGTTTGGCTTCATCCATGTTATTGAGATTAAGTACAAGGGAGTGTAGCGGTAACTTTTTGTTATCGCTCAAAACCAAATTGAAAGTAGTTCATTCCGACAGTCATTTAGTCACTTCGTTTTAGAATCAAAGGTATTTTATATGGTTTCCTTCCAGCTTTCTCTTTTCTTCCAGTTTAAAATGTTTTCCTGACCGTTATGCTCATGAGGGACGTTATGTTATCTAAATAATAACGCCTACGTTGTACCTGCACAAGCACCCACATTACAAATGTTGACTGACGTACTCCCCTGTCTTTCTGTATAACTCTTCCCTGCCTTGTTTGTTTATGCCTTTAATTTACAAAATCCACATTATTGATCCTGTTTTACCCAGTTGCATCACTCCTATTACAGAATCACTCAGCTGGCAGGTCAAATACCAGTTTTGTGACATTTTGGAATGTACTGAGGGGGAGTTAAAATAGCCTAAGGTTCAAACATTCATAGTATAAAACCTGCCCTGGTTTTCTTGTCGGGATTATTGCGAGAAATGAATGAAAAACACATTTAGACGAATAACTAATCTCTTCTGCTTATCCATTTTTTGTAGATAACCCAGAAACGATCAGTCAAAAAGTCGCCTGGACAAAGAGGAAGCGTTACATTTCCAAAGATGGAAGAAAGCACTCCACAGGTGTGGCACATGCAAATTCCCAGACAGGAAGTTCCAGGAGAGCTGCAGAAGAAGCTATCAGTGGCCAGCCAGCCGGAGTGCTCCATCTGCTACAACACCTATGATAATGTCTTTAAAACACCCAAGCAGCTGGAGTGCACGCACACTTTTTGCCTGGAGTGCCTTTCCCGACTTATGGTTGTGACACTGAACGACCAGGAGGGGAGCAGCAGCACGCGCCTCTCTTGCCCGTTCTGTCGACACCCCACCATGTTGCCTGAGGACGGTCCCCCTGCTTTGGCCACCAGCCAGGAAGTCCTCTGCAAACTCCCCAGCCACCAACAGCATGAGGAGCCTGTATGGTTGGAGGGGGAGAAGCTGTGCTACAAGAGCTCCAGACAAGACGCCATCTCAGGGGCCCCTGATAGTCCCACAGGCTTCTGCATCTGCATTGACATTGGGGCCAGTAAGTCAGTGGATCCTCCAGTCCAGACAAGGCCCAGGAGATCTGGTCTGATGGGGAGACTGGCAGACTGGAAGAGGATGGTGCTCTTCATTGTGCTCATGGTGCTACTGGTTATAGTGGTGCTATGGCCGCTGCAGTGCGTTTTCACCACTGGAAACATGCGCTGTATGAGAAACGGACCCCACATCAGCACAACCGCAACCACAACCACCACGTTTCGCCCACTTATCAGCAGATCTGGTCTAAAAGGCTAAATGTCGTAACTTGAAGGACTACACAGTAGATGTTGACTATAAAGACACTTTAGACGTTTATCAAAAATATTCTTGACACTTTTTAATGATGAACTGCACTTTGGATAAGTGCGTTATTGCATCTTGTGATGGACAGGCAACAGGGCGGCTGTCGAAGCCTGACGTAGGCAGGCGCCGCCCCACTGAAGGGCTCAGACAGGCGTAGAGGATGGTTTGATTGATGGATCAATCAAAGGTCACCAAACTTCACATAACCTCAGAAATTAAAGCTCCTACTACCAACTTTTCTATACCAACATATCAAGTTAAACTCATCTGCACTATTCTCCGAGGCAAAGAAAAAGCTCTGGTAGTAGGAAATTTGCACTTGAATCCAAGCTTTTATTCTGAAATCAGTTTAAATGACATCCTGTAACAAGTTTCCTGTCTTCAGCAGACAGTTGTTGCTTCACTGTCTACTAATGGAGACTTTCGTCACGTCATTATGAGAATTATTTTTTCACAGAGAGCGAATGAATGGGATCCAGATGTGCCAATGAAAAACTGAGTATACTGTAACATTGATTGTGCCTTTTTTGATATGTCTTTGTTTACAAAACCAGAATTAAAACTGAAGTATTACACTTGTTTGTGTCTTAACTGTTTTAAATGCTAGAAAAAAAAAAAAAATCATACTTTTATCAATTATCATTAACTTTGAGAGCACTATGACATTTGGTAAACAGTAAATCTTCTGTGTTTTATAGCAACAAGCTCATTTTCCTCTTGCATCGACCTTTAACCTCTGACTAAGAGTGTCCGTTATTCCTTTGCTTTGCCAGGAAGCCGTCCCTCCTTCATTTCCTCGAGGAGGTGCGTCACAAAGAGGAAAAGTTGGCCTCTGGGTTTTCCCAATTTGCTCGGCTATTATATATACAGTTGCTAAGACTTAGCTGAGATTTACGCTTTTATCTCAAAGTGGACCATAAATATCTAACTTCCTTAAAGGACCTTTTGATCTGCCAGGAAAACTGGTTAAAAATTAAACCGGGGTGAATGAAAATATGGCAACGCTTCCAGGCGGGGAGTTGAAAGGAATTTATATTAGAAATAAACATGTTTACTATCATTTTAGTTGACTATATACTATATACTTTATAGCAGGGTTAACCAATTAAAAATCAGCTGGGTCTGAATAAAGAAAATCAACCGGTAAAGGTATGGAGACATTTTTAATTATAATCTGTTACTTTTAAACAGAGATTTAACACTGTGAAATAAAATGAGGGTTTTTATGCATCCATGTTATACATTGATTCTTTTCAATAAAAAATATATACATTTTTTCCATTTTAAATCTAAAGTGTTCTGAAGTGGAGAACAACAATCGTTCAGTCTGTTATATAGACAATTTCCTCATTCACATATTTTATAAAACACCTTCATCATTTTAGTGTTTTTCACTCTACCCAAGGTGTTCAGCTACGTTATGATCAGAATGTTTTCTTTTTTCTCCTCACCTTCACCTTGCTATGTCCCGCTGTGTTTGCTTTACTTTTACACAGCAATGGCAGCAGCTCGCTGTTTTTACTCCAATTAATTCCAGAGGTGTCAAAAGTATTTATGTTTTTTACTCAAGTAGAGGTAAATATACTAATGTACTGTATAAAAAACACTTTTGTAGAAGCATCTATTTAAGCTTTCTACTTAAGTTAAAGTGTAAAAGTACCCTTTTTAAAACAACCTAAATCAGGGGTAACCAATAAAAAGATCAGCTTGGTACTGAATGAAGAGTAATCATCAACCACTAAAGGTCCAGAGACATTTTTAATTATCAAATGTTACTTTAAAAAGAATTTAACACTGAAATAAAATGAGGTGTTTAGCTGCATTCATGTTATACATTGGATTTTTTAATATAAAAATAAAAATTTAAAAAATTTAAAATTTTTAAAGAAGCTATGTTTTTTCTTTAAGCAGAGAACAACAATTGTTCATTTGGGTATATAGATCAAATTCCCTGATTCACACTATTTTTATAAAACACCTGAACTTGTTTTTTTCTGCTTTTAATGAGAGCAGTAGAGGCTTTATGCTGCCCTTTATACTTTTACTAAACCTGGTTTTAAATGGGAGACTAAGCCATTCTAAAAGAACATATCAAGGCTCATTTTTGAGCCACAGATCCATATTTATTTTCTATTTATATTCTGCATTTAAATGGATGGAGAATCCTGCTTCACAGCAGCAGGTTGAGCCAAACATCACTCTAAGTATTAAAAGTGCATCTTTGAGCACCATTTCACTTTTCTGTCACCAGTTCACACACAGTTCTTCCAGCAGGCCACACTTTCTCTGCTCTTTTCATCTTCTTCCTTCTTTCCCATCGCGCCCGCTTTGCCACAGGTTTGCCTGCTGTGTCTAAAAGTAGGCAGCAACCTGTGACTGACAGCAGCTCATTGGATCATTTGTATCACGTGTTGCATGCTCGGACGCTCCGGAGGGCTTTACCATATTAACAGGAGAAGCTGCGCAAGTGAAAGTTAGACACAGTCGTCAGACAACATGCAGTAATTTATAAATGTTTTAAATCAGGTTAGGTCCGCTAATCAATGACCTCTGATCTATACCTTTACCAAGGGTGCTCGAGTATATACTAATGACTTTAGACGTGGATTTGTCCAAGCTGGGAAATATACAGTTGGCATAAAAGATTCCTGATTAAAACAAAAATAAATAAAAACACACGTGACTGTTCCATCTTAAAGTCTTTTATTTTATGCGATATTAATCTATTGAGAGGCTTTTTCCGGCAGCTTGTTGTGTCAGCAGTTGTAGCCAAAGCTTCTCAAAAACCCCCCAGAGAAAGACAGAAAGAAAGGCGTCTGGGTGGAACCAGTGCAAGATCAACAGGAAACTGGACAACAACATCAGGCATAGTGCAGCCAGTGAGGGGAAGGAATCAAATCTAAATCACATAAACATGTTCAAGTAAAATGTCAGAGGACCAGCAGACATGAAAAACATCACGACTGTATCCCTCCGAGGATTCAGACTTTATCGACCAGATCAATACAAAACAGAACTTCAAGGATGAAGAAAAACACATGAAGAGAAACAGTCTAGTGCACAAACAAAAACACTCCCACGGCCTGAGAAGTTTCACACTTTCAAGTACTACAGTTTCACCAATCTGACCCCCCCCCTCCAGACAGGCGAAGTGACAAGACGATCAAAGTTACACACGGCAAATAACCACAGAGCGGGGAAACAATCCACTAATGACTTTCCTTCATCTGACCACAAGATACTTCAAAGTGAAAACACAGAGTAGTGCAGCATTTCAAATACAGGCAGGGCGGGCCTTCCCTGAAGCAAAGCAGAGACGGCGTCCAATCAATGAACGTCAGCTATTGTTCACAAAACATTTCAATAGTTAAGAACTGGAAAAGCCTTCAAAATTTAAAAACAAAGGAAATGGGCGGCAATGGTTTCAGAAATGGCTGCTTCAGATTACATTCAACAGGAACCAAAATTTGAAAAGAATTACAAACATTTCAGTGTAGTGACAGGGTGCTGCGATTTCTGCACCATCTTCCACACGATCTCAGTGGTAGAGGACTGTTTGTCAAAGCTTGGAAAAGGAAAACAAATGTTTGAAAATACTGGATATTTCCAAGTTTATAAGGAAGCAAACATGTCACATTATAGATGCATTATCATCTTTTGTCAAACTTTAAAGAAAGTGGGATATAAAAGACAAGTTGGGACCTCAGAGGTGGACTTATGATGCTCCTGGATCCCTTTGGGGGGTTTCTGCGTTAGGTTTCCCATTATGCTCGATGTGGACGACACTGTTAAGGATATCCCAATAAATGTTGGAATCTTATTTCCCAATCCTTCCTACTTTGTAGACAGAGTTAATAGATTTTATAAATGCATTGTTTTTATCCCAAGTGAAACTGGATAAAAAACAGTTGGCAAAAATTAATTTCAACTCAGCCTCAGATTGTTAAGAGGATTTCTGTCGGGACGAGGACCTGCCTGCTCGACATGTCCAGGGTGTTTGGACCTCAGTCTAAAGTCTTTAGTTTAGCTTTAAAGTCGTAGGGAAGCGGCTGTTCCAACTGTTGCATTTCCGAATTCTCCAGTGAATAAAGTTAATATTATTGGTCATTTTTCAAGGGACGGGGTTGTTGTGGCGGAAGATTGACAAGCAAGTTTGATTGTGCTAACCAGTTAGCAACTTAGTGCTAGTAGGTTCCCAATGGGAAATTCCATTGGGACCAAGTAGCACTAAATTGATGACTTTAGAAAGCGACACTGTCAAAGGGAAACTGGCTATGGACAGCGGAAACATGCAAGAGGAGGAGAGTTTTTTGTGTGGGAGGTGGGTGGATGGGGTCTCCTCCGTTAAACATTTTTTATATAGAGTAGGAAGCGAGGGGACGAAGATGTTGTGGAAGAGGACGCCAGAGGCGGCAGAAGCGGTTTGTGGTGTAGAAGGCTTGTACGGTTTTATGTTTGAGCCCTTGCCTCACTCGCTGCCAGTTCTGTTAGCTCTCGCCTGCTGAAGACACAGGCGTCCATCCCGTGAACACTGGGACAGAACTCAATGGGGAAAAGTAAATGATTCTGATTTTTATCCTTTTAGTTTTTAGCTGCAACATATGATTCAAGATGCTATGACTGAAAAATATGATTGACAGATGGCGTTGATATATGATTGGATGAATTTAGGTGTACAAGCTGACCGATATAACTAACTGGCCTGCATGATAAAATAACAAAAATAACCCACAGATTTGAAGACAGGATTTTGTTTTAAATAGAAATGTTCTAAATTGTGGGACAATATCATCTGATAAAGAGTACATTTATATACATGTTTAAGCCAGAATGATTTGACCAGAATGATTTGAATGAAATCTGATTTCCCTGCGACTTTAAGAGAAAAGCAATGGTTTGGATGTCGTCTTCATTGCCCTGTCTGACTTTTAAACAGGTTCCCTGACCTGAGCTGTGGTTCCTTTCATCTCTCTTGGCTGTGTCTCTGATGAACACCTGTTTATCTCCCTGCTTATTGAGGGAGGCGGCCATGTTATGGAGGGATTGGTTGTGATGGATTTCATTTATTGGGATCATGTGCACTACTACTGTAGCTTTTACGTTTTTTGACTTTTTTTCCTTCCATTCAACACCTACAGTAGCAGCGATTCAAAATGGCCCTTCCCAGTTAAACACCAGCCTAATGGCAGCCCACCTCCCTGCAACTCCCAGCCAAATCCCCTCCAGCCACTGGAGTGACCCCCCTCTTGCATATTTTTTTACTCTGACTCCACAATTTCTCTGAATTACAGGGTCTGACCAGGAGATGCTGCTACTCTAGATCTTAATGTCCACAAATCATGACAGAAAGAATATTTTAGTAAATAAATTGAGGTTTAAAAAAGGAACTGTAGGGGACCAGCCAAGGGTCCATCAAAGAAAGTAAGGAAATTTTGAATGGCTACTACTGTAAGCACCACTTTTTTTACCTGTCATATAACCTCCTTTTAAGATGGACCAACATTTTAGCTTTTAACAGGAAAGATAAAGATGTGTAAGTAGTGGAACGTCATAACAACGGTTTTAAAAATGTGGCTAAAGAAGGAGTTTACTCTTATATCAGAACAAGTTATTTTGGATTGTTGTTGATAAAAATAGCCAATAATCTGCCAGAACGCACACAGTCGTCCCACTACGCCTCCAGTCTACTTATCCCACAAATGACGTCGGTTTACTCGCCCGGCTGTCGGCAAACCTGGATTACGGCCGTCTTCTAAATTACTTTTGGGAGACAAATCTATTCTTTAATCTCAGGCAGATGGCCATCTGGCCCACTGCAATCGCCCCCTTTTCCTCGTCTCCTTGTGACAATCCCGTCTGACAGATGTTGAACTGCTGCAGACGTGCAGCTCACTGAGGACACAGTTCAATCAGCATGTCCATTCAGAATTTCCTCTCTCTGTGATTTTATAGTGAAATAAGGACTCCAGGAAACATCAGTACTGAGGTCAGTGCTCGTCTTAGAAATCTCCTTATCCCAGACATATTAATATAAACACCCGTTAAACCAAAATCGTGCACAATGACATCTTAAAGTACTTGAAGAAGGAATAAAATAAACATCTAATTGAATAATTTGTTTTTTAAAGGGAGCCTAGCTTAATTATCACGGATAGAGAAAGGTGCTCCTGAAAACCATCCCAGGATGCCCGGGAACAGGAACATTTACAACAACAGGGATTAAAAACAACATCTTCAGTCACTTTAAACCTAAAATCATTTTCACATCCAGAATTTAATCAGTACTTTTATAAGAATAAGAAGGGTGGGCTTGTGTGCCCTTCCTGAGCCTCAGGACCCTGTAGCAGGTTACGTAACCGCCCCTTTTCATCACTCAGCGTCGGCTTTAATAAACTCCCACAGCGGGAGAGACGGAGTAAAAACAGAGCAAGGTTCAAGTTCGAACGGCAGCAAAGAAAGACTGAGGAGGAAGGATTTTTTAGAACACTCAGCCCTGACCTCCACAACGGTCCTGTGGAGCTTTTTCAGCAGAACCGGCGCCTAATTTCCGTCACACCAAACAAGCGCCTGTTTAGCAGGTTAGCTTTAGCTTCCTGGGTCTGAAAACAACAAGATAGGAGATGAAACATCTGGCTGTGGATTACAGACACATCCTGTCACAAGGCACTTGAGTAGTTTGAGTCAGGGTGTGTTTGAAGGGACAAAGAGAGGTGTGAGGGGTGAAGGGACCCCGGGACGGGGGCATCATTCTGTCTGTTGCATAGGATGGGGTCAGAGTGCAGCCTGGGGGGTCCAGCAGCAGCACGGCAGCAGGAGAGGAGTCAGCTCCCCGCCTTCAGGCCAGATCAGGGTCCATCAATGCAACCTTCCTTTACTCCAAGAGGGGTTTCTACAGACTCTGGCCAAGCAACACCTCTGCTGAAGCTGCACACAAAGAGACGACAGAAACAAAAACCTGATTTGACAAAGAAACGTTATAAAAAAAAGTTTTATACGTACATCAACATTTAGATTTCTATAAACCGTGATGCTGACTGACTGATAATAACATTCAATTATTGAAATGTTATAATTGAAAGAACAAATGTCTCATCATCGGGATTTGCTCCCGTGATCAGAGGAAATGTTACTTGGCGCACAACAGTGGTGAAAATTTGAAGTTCAGTTTAATATAATACAACTCTGTGAATAGTTTCGTCTGAAATAAATGAAAATAGTTGTTTTAATGGTTATAGAGTCAGATATGTGGCGGTAATGTTTGATTTATCTAAAAGGTTTTTATCTGTTACTGTGTAAATGGGTTTGGCTGTAATTAAAGGACAGATTCTAATAAATCTTCAGAGTGGGAATTATAAATCTGATAGGAGTTTAATTTTTATTGTTGTTTTGCACAATATGCTTAACTAAATATTTTTGTTGAATATTAGAGATTTTGCAGATATATTTTGTAGATACATTGTTTAGATTTTACTTATATCTTTCTACCCCTTTTATAAAATAGAATAGAAAATCCCTTTATTGTCTCACAATGGGCAGATTTACAGCATTGAAAATGGCGGTCACACAAATGAGGACCTTAGAAAAATGTATAAGAATAACATGATAGGGAAGAGTTAAAATATAAAAATGCAATTCTGTAAAAGTGTTTTAACAATATAAAACCGATAATTAATAACCAATATGCAGCTACAGCTATGGACATTTTACAGTAATGGATATTTGAAAATAAAGCAGCAACATCAGAGATGTGCAGAATGACAGCAGCATGTTATTTAACTGACTAAGGTTTCTATCATTACATTTGATTTGATTTGTTCCTGCTCCCGGTGGTTGGAACCTTTATTCCACTCTGGATTCTTGTGAGTGTAGTCTTTGTTCACTTTAACTTTAAAAAATAAATAAATAAATAAACAAACAGTTTTGAAAACCTCGGTATTCATTCTTTTCCTCCTGCTTTGTGTCAACTTTCACGGTTGCTAAGCAACAGAGCATAAAACGCCGGTAGAAGGGAGGACCTGTCTCGGAATCTCACAGCCAAAACTCTTCCGGCCTCCTTATTTTCAAGGACTTGGAAGGATCCAGTCTAGGTAGACCGCGTCCTTGGAGGATGCAGCCCAGGTTTTCAAACAGAGCCTCTGATTAAGAACAGGGCTGCCGCCCGCACTGACGCGGCTCAGGGATTCACGTCACCAGCGAGGGCGTGGTGCGCAGTGAAATCAGGACATTTCCTCACTTTCTAAAAAAACCAGGGCGCCCGGGACAGGGGCGTGAAACTACGGATATGTCCCGGGAAATACAGACGTTTGGTCACCCTATTTTGAAGAAACAAAAAAAGAAAAAGAAATATCAAGCTTTAAATAATCCAAAGCTTTAGCTTTTATGTTATTTTATTTTCACCCATAAGCTCTATCTTTGTGTCTATAAAAACTTCTTTTTCAAGGATCACTCAATTGCAGCTGTTTTACACAGAACCGGACTGAAACCTGGAGCTTGTTTCATAAGTGGGCTGCAGGTAAAGGTATATATGCTGGTGAAGGTTCTCAGTCATCCATAGTCATTCCAAAAAAAAGAATCCACTGGACTTTGTTTCCAAGTTTGAAGACTTTTCACTTCCCATCCAGGAAGTTTTTTCAATTCAAAATGTCAGAAATAACATTGAGTTTGAGGTTTTATAGAGTAGCCCAACAAAGCCTTGTTTTTGTTTTGAAAACATGCAAATTGGAACGGATGAAGAGCTCAACCCCTTTGGAATGGGGGTCGTTTGGTGTCTTTTGTTAGACTGTAATACCCCATACCCATGTAAGTGTCTGAAAGGTTGGTCGTCAAAGGGAATTATTGGTTGTGGTGAACAGACGAGGTCCTCCGCTCTCCTGTACAGGGGCTGGGGCTGCGATGATAACAGCAATGGCTGCATTTTAGGTTTTGGAACTGTTTGCATGTTTTCCAAACATAAACAAGGTTTTGTGGAGCTTCTGTATAAAACCTCAAACTCAACTCTATTCCTGACATTTTGAGTTGAAAAAGCTTCCTGGATGGGAAGGGAAACGTCTTCAAACTCTGAAACAAACACCGGTGGATTGTTTTTAACTTTCTTTTTTTTTTGGAGTAAAGGTATATAAAAAGTATCTGCAGCTTTTCTTACCAGGAGGCAGATAAGAGAGAAAAGCAAAGCCCACAGCAGCAATCTTATCTCCTGGTGTTACTGCTGAAAGACGTCTGAGGGGTTCGGAAGTTTATATTCTCGTACACGCTGGAAGAATCATCATTAGTCATTCTAAGAAGGAGGAAAAAAAACACGTTAAGATATCCACTGCTCACACATTTATTACTCTGGCTCTATGATCCATTGGCGTTGGTGTTAATACGCACACTGAAGAGGAGCGGGATGATGTCATGTTGTGCTTAGACCTCGAGTTGGTCATCTGAGGATACTTGATATTCGAATATTCTCTCTCCTTCATTTTATTTCTCTGGGAAAAAAACAGGTAGAAAAAAGGAAAACAAATTCATACTACAAGCCAACATACTCTGGATGCTGATGTTTTAGTGTCCATAACCCGAGATGTCTCAGCGGTACCTGTTCCTCCTCTAGTCTCTTCTGAGCGGTGTCTATATACTGCTGCACGGCCATGTAGATGAACTTATACTGGGCCTCTGTTTGCACCATCCCGGATCTCTGCTGCCGTACCATCTGGATGGTCTTAGGGATGTCGATGTCGCAGTCCAGACCTGATAACAGAGATCTAGAGATGAACAGACACCCAAGAGAAAGAGCAGGATCTTATCTGATTCCCGCCTACCTTGGCGGTTAATAATGTCAATGAGGATGTCGATGACGATGATGGTGCCGGTTCTGCCGATGCCCGCGCTGCAGAGATGGAGAAGATGTTCAAAATGATTTTAAAGCTGAAGAAATGAAGTATCTGTGTCACCATGAGAAGATGAGAAAACGTCAGGTTTCATTTTGGCACAATAATTCATCTACATTGTTGAATGTAAACATTTATTTCACAGCCATCCTGTCATGAGAGGGAAGGGATTGAATCGGATCTGCTGAGTCAGAGTCACAAAACAGAATCTGTTAGTGAATGAATCAAAGGTCCAACTGTGCTACAGCTTTGATTTTTAATTATATTTGTAAACTGATATAATAAGTATAGAATCAGGTATGTGAACAACACAAATGTGAATATTAGGAAGGCTACAGGGGATCATGTGGAGAGCCAAAGTGGATGGGGATCAACTGCAGCCTTTAAGCCAAATGTTTAACTGAGACAGAACAGAACCGGGTCAGAGAGAATCTCTGGCTGCATCTCGGCACGTTCGCCATCCACCACAGGCTATTTTGGACTTTGGTCGTACGCCACCGAGGCTGTGCTGCTCTTTAAACGCCTCTAGGTCTATGAACGTCAGCCAATCACATTCAAGGACTCTTGGACTCTTTTCTACACACTGACAGATGGCAGGAGAAAAAAAAAATACAATATAAGAAAGCATTTAAGATCATAATTATTTATCTTATTTTTTATTGTGTCAGAGTTGTATTTAAACAAAATAAATAATTAATTATCCGATGTTTATTTTTTGTTGCCTTAGGTCTGTTTTATCAATCACCCATGCAAACATTAGAGCAAGATAAAGAAAAAGTTATAAAGTAATAAAAATAATTTTTGAAATGAAGCCAGAGGTGCAATTAAATCTAATATTCTTAATGCCCATTTTTTTTTGCACTCAATCTGAACAAACAAACATTTTCATATCAGTTCAACAGACTTATTTCTTTCAACCCATTTTTGGTTGATGAAAACCAGAAGGCGTTAGCTAAAAGTGAACCTTTCCATCTGTTATGACCAACAGTCAGAGGAGATGGAAATGCACACGAGTCACGCAGAAAAGGAGGAAATCTAAAAATAACCCAGTATCTATTTAAAAAGCTGATGATGTTTGATTCAATTATAAATGAAAGAGTCTAAGTCTGATCTAAATGATTGATGGATGGATGGATGGATGGATGGATGGATGGATGGATGGATGGATGGATGGATGGATGGATGGATGGATGGATGGATGGATGGATGGATGGATGGATGGATGGATGGATGGATGGATAGATAGATAGATAGATAGATAGATAGATAGATAGATAGATAGATAGATAGATAGATAGATAGATAGATAGATAGATAGATAGATAGATAGATAGATAGATCTAAAATGGCAGGATACTGGCCCTCAGGAACTGGAATTGCCCACCCCAGATCTAAATGTTGAGCACACCCCGGTGGTTACTTTGATTTTTTTTATATAATTCTAAGAATTTCTAGTAATATGAGGTTAAATGCTTTGCAAAAAAGAAAGAGAGAAAGAGAGACCACCGCTGAAAGTCAAATTTAAACATAATGATAGAAAGAAAAAAAAAAAAACAAGCTGAGGGTTTTCATCAAGCCAATACTGTGTAAAAAAAAAATTGTAATAAGTCAAACCATCTGGGTTTATTCACTGTAAACACGGATAAAATCATCTTTATGTTTTAACATCTGTGTAAAAAATGATTAACATCCTTTTTATGATTTGTTATGACTGCAAACGTAATTTTATCAGGATTTGGATATGACTAATCAGGGATATGCAAAGCAAAGAGATGACAGATGGCTTTTAATTTGTTTACCAAAAGAACCTGTAAACTTGTGTGTTTTTTGCATTTAGTCCCTCTGAAGAAAACTTTGCCGACTTACAGCTTATTCTACGATTTAAGCTGCTCTATAATAGATTAGAAAACAAAATAAAACCAAGCTGAAACTTCTTTTAAAACAAAAACCCAAAAACAGCTGAAGCTCAGAGAGATCAACAAAAGGTGTTTGTGAGGATGAAAATGGTTGCCAAGTCCTGCTAAAGTTTCTTAATTGCATGATTATGCTTTTAAATATCAGCCAGTTGGATCAGCTGTAACTGTTGCTGGATGATCGGGAGCTTCAGTCTTTTACATCCTCTCACATAAGGCCTGCAAACATTTCAGCTTTAAAGGTATACTATGCAACCGGGGTTGATTTTCCAGCCGGTGGCTCCCCCCAGAGTGACCTGGGAAAAGTAAAAAGTGCACTGCCTAAAAATATGCTCAGCTGTTCCCCTCCTGGTTTCCTCCTCGTCAAGCCAGGCGCCGGTTTGTTTTGGAGCTCTCATCTGTCCAGAGCACTTCTTTATGCTGTACATCGACGGCTTTTCGCTATTTGCCGCTGGCGTTCCCGCTTATATTTATATCCTGTAACAAATCTCGCACACTACGCTCGTTAAAGTAACGAGCATGCTTTTTAACTGGGGGCATGAAGCAAGTTCTCGCCATAAAGCAAGACCGACACTCGCGAGACTTCTGGAGCCAGTGGGTGCTGGCCGAGGCTCCTGTACCTCTGTGCGCGCATTTCCCCACAGACCACCAGGGCGGCCGAGAAATACCTTTTTGTCTCAACCTTGAAATGACTCATTTAATAAATCCAAAACGTTATGGGAACGTAATTAATTAACTGAAAATGTTGCCATAGTGTGCCTTTAACCCCAAAAACAACAACATAACAGACCGGTGAACCTCTAAAAGGACACATTCACTTAGTACTTCACTCTAGATTACATATGAAATGCATAAAGCAAAGTAATTAGATTCATTTTTTAATACATTTATTTTTCGAAAATCACAATTTATCATTTGAAATGTTTTTTATTTATTTTATCAGACATTTAATTATCTAAT
>JAGKQL010000020.1:3438698-3458121 GCA_018398635.1 Cyprinodon brontotheroides
CCTGCTTCTCCAGTTATTTAGAGCAAGAAGTGGCTTCATGCCTGCTTAAACATTTCCTCATGCATCACAACAGTTTCACTTTACACTAAGAAGCAATGACTGCAGATTGGATGAGAAAGCAGTTTAGCTGTTAGCTTCTTTCCTCTTCTGTTCCTCCTGACATAGGTTGATTCCTACCTGACTTTCTAGTTGTTGCAATACTTCCTGCTTTCTGTACCTGCAGTGGACAATGATGGGTCCGGCATCTTTCATAGTGCTCTGTGTGCGGTTGACTTCCTCCAGGAACCAGAGGACGCCGCCGGGCTCGTTCGGCACCCCATGGTCAGGCCAGCTCAGGTACTGAAAGTGCCAGATGAACCTCTGAGGCTCTTTCTGCAGGAAGAAAGGCATGAAAGAAAATGATCAACTTGTTCTCCATCTCCCCTTCTGTTATGTTTACATCATTTAGTAGAAAACAAACATTCTTTTTTTTGTCAAAGACATTAATTCTACAGAAAATTGTATTAATCACACTCTAAATCTACGCAAATTTCTGTCTAGCCTTTGTTTCATTTGTATTTATCATAAATATGTACCTTTCAGTTCATATTTAGTCCTGTCAACACAAAAACGTACAGAAAGTAAACCCAAGACGCATTACTTCTCATCAAACATATTCACAATCGGTTCTTCATGCTCTGAACGAAACAAATACTTTAGGTAAATCTGTTATAAAAAATGAGGTAACCAAATATTAAAAAGGAAACAAGGTGATTCCCTAAGTGCAGAAATCACAGCATCCAACCATCATTATCAGAGTTAATGTTTCTCTGTGATTCTTTGATCAAGCAGGATTCATATTATGTAAATATATATGATTTATTACACATAGAGCAAAAGTTTGGATTGCTTAGAATTTTAAAATCAAATATTATAAAATGTTAGCATCTGATATGTTTGAAACAGCCATAATAATAGTCAAAGAATTGATTAATGTCTAAATAAAATAAACTGTTTTCATGAAAGAAAATAAAGACAGAATTAGTAAATATTAAAGGGTAAATGTTTAAATCTCATACACATCATGTTTAAAATAGTAAGATTGATTAGTTTAAAATATATCTGTAGAAAAATCTACATAAAGACAAATTAATTTTGCAGTAGAGCTGGTGTTTAATCCAGGACAGGGATTAAAAGTTAAAAGGTAAAACGGGTTCCATATAAAATGCCCTGAAATGTGGCCTGTCATCAGCTGTTGGCCATGTGCATCTATCTAATGTGTCTATCCATTTATTTCAAAATGTAGAGCTGCAGCTATCAATTCTTTTACTGAATGATTAATCTAACCATTATTTTTTCAATTAATCCATTAATTCAGGGGTCTTCAATGTTTTCCAGGCCAAGGACCCCAAACTGATGGTGAGATGGAGCGGGGACACCTAATTATATATATTGTGTGACATTGTGTTATATCCAACTGGTCATATAGTCACTACATTACAGATGGAGTGATGTAACTAAAGTAATTTCACCCTGGGATTATTAAAGTGTTTCGATGCTGATTCCTTGTTGATGGGACAGGTGTTGTGAATGAAACGGTGCCCAGCTTGAAAGAGCTCCTGTGTGTCTCTTAATGTGTGCATTGATGACTGAAGGACATCTTCTGCCTCCATTTATCAGTTTACTTCAGTGTGTTGAATTAATGTTAATGGTTATTTAAAGACATTTAAATAAGTGGAAAAAATTGCAGGGGGGTATATAAAAAACAAAATTCTAATCAACCAACACTTTTGCAAAAAGTTGTACACATGTCCCGATACAACTTTTTAATGTCTGATATTATACGATATTGACCCGATACAACATCAGCATAAATAATACATACTTTTATTACTTAGTTCAAGTTGTGGAATAATAGAAAAGGCTTGATTGAGTGATTTTTCTAGAACAGAGAAAAATACTTAAAAGCCTCAGATAAGAGAACATCTGACCCATTTCTAACTGACCAAAACTTTACATGAACTTAAAAAAAAAGTGTATAGAGGCGACGTGTTTCTGTGTGCTTTCTAATATTGGAGATTTTAGAGGCCGGCTGATTAATTCTGATGTTGTACTGATTTCTGATATCAATGTTCGGTGGGGATATCCCTAGTTTTTAAAATAACATGGACTCTCTTTTTTTTAAATCTTAAATGAATTCTTTAAATATTTTTTGTCAAGTTACAGTGGTAATTAAAACACAACTCCACACCCCCCTAGAGGTGAACAGAACATCTCGCCTGTTCAGCCAGGCCAACAATTCCCTCTAACGACCCCCCTTTCAAAGACACAGACAGTATATCCGGCTAACAAAGAACCCAAACGACTGCCCTTTCCTATGGGGGTTTATCCCGTTTAATTTTAGTTTTCTAAGCCAAAACAAGCCTTTGTTTTGGTCCACTCTATAAAACCTCGAGCTTAACGCTATTTCTGCAGTTTTGAATTGTAAAAGCTTTCTGGATGGGAAGAGAAACATCTTCAAACTTGGAAACAAAGTCCAGTGGATTGTTTTTTAAGTTTTTTTGAATGCTGCTGTAAGACTATTTTAAAGTCTGTGTATCAAGATAACAATTTCATTCAAACCACTAGATGATTATTTAAATAATTGATTAATCAGGAATCATTTGATCAATAGTTTCAACCTTAAACACAACCATGCATGCAAACACATAGAACTAAGGACCACTTAAAGAGACGACTGAACACATCGTGTATAAAGATGAGCTGCAGCAGGGACTCAGAGTACTGTACCTGGACTGAACCAACTGATCAAGGACTTTTACAGCTGTAAAGTATTTATATAACAATCAAGCTTCACTTTAGAAAATTCCTCCTCAAATGAATGAACTTTTGATTTACTTTCTGCTTTATTGACTCACATCTGTATAAAAAGTAAAGACTTCTACATAGCTCTGTTCTAGGGCTTCCTTTTAAGGGTCCGGTCAATCATCACTGTTTGTTTCTGAATCATCATCTTCTTCTGATCACCATGACAGCAAGCTACAAGCAGAGACACTGTGGTAACTATAGGCTACCTGAAAACAAAGAAACGCTTTTATCTTGAACAGGAACTCTAGGAATACATGGCAGCTTTGGTTTTATGGTATCAGTTCTTTGTTTTGTTAACATGTTCATCCACATGAGGCAGACTGTAGCTCTGATAGTCCTGTGGGTTGTTGCTAATTTACCCGTGTGAATTAGCTCAAATATATCAAACAATAAAGAAATAATATCATGAAAACATTTTTCCAATTTCCTTTTTTCGTTAGAATTTAAGCATTTAAAATGTCTGTTTTATGAAATGTCAAATCCTTCTTGCTTAAACATCTATATAACTGTAATCTTTATCAGACCATATCATCCCAAAATTTAGAAAATTTCTCTATAAAAAAAAAAAAAATCCTGTCTTAAAATCTGAGGGGGTTTTTCCGTTTTCTTGGCCAGTTAGTTATACGTCTGCTTGTACACCTAAATTTGGCCGATCATATATCAACGATCATCTGTCAATCAAATTATTTTGGTCATAGCATCTTGATTCTTATGTCGCAGCTAATATACTCAACGGTTAAAATAAGAATCTTTGCAGAGTAGTGGTGACCGTTACAGGTGTACAGTTGGAGAGTGAATTGTTGGCCATTTCTCAATTCAAAAGAACGGCAGTAAGGACTCGTGTCCTCACCAAGCATGTTCTTGGGAAGAACACAGAATAGTCTGGACTTGATGAGAGCGGGAGCACACAGCATTAATATGGATCAATTTAAACAGAAGCGTACTGATGACATCACCACACGCAGGGCTAGTCTGGAGCTGCTTTTCTGTTATTAATAGTCTCTAGATAATAATAAACTCTGACTTTTTTCATTTAGTGGGGGAATAATAATTAATACAGTCAGATAAAAACAAATCAAATTAACATTTTGCCAAATAAAACAAAAATATCACCATCAGAGCCAGTGGTCCTTCACACGTGGCTATGCAGAGAGAGGGCTGCTGCAGACGGGCTACGATCAGACCTGACTGCTCCTCTCAACTTCAGGACATGTTTTTAAATTATGCATTTATCAATTAATCGGTAAATTGACCATAAGGTGACGCTTGAAAGTTTAATGCTGTCACCTCAATTGATCTTAAAACATACTTTTGTTGAACAATGGCAACAGAAAAGAGAACGTGTAGCTTAATACTCTGAGCTCTGTGAGCGCTCCATTGAAAGGACACGGAGGAGACGCATCCACGAGCTCCGACACAAAACTCTCCTCCTCTTGCATGTTTCCGCGCTGTCCATAGTGTTCCTTGACAATTTGTCGCTACTTGGTCCCAATGGAATTTCCCATTGGGAACCTACTAGGCACTAAGTTGCTAACTGGTTAGCAAACTTGTTTGTGAACCTTCTGCCACAAAAATCCCGCACTCTTGCTAAACAACCAATCAAACCAATATTTTCACTAGTGTAAATTCGTGCACCACTCAGGAGAATTCAGAACTGCAATGGTTGGAACAGCCGCTTCCCTACGACTTTAAAGCTATAAATAAATCAGCTGGTTGTATAATCCTAAAAGCAAAATTTAAAATTTAGATGCAATTCTTCTTTCAAATGACAGGATTTCTCGTTTTATTGGCACTTTTGGCTTTATCTCAGCAAACAAGACAAATGAGGGAACATGTGTTGAAGCTGTTTTGGTTTGATAGTCTGACTAGAGGTCAGTGGGGTCAGCCTGAGACTGAGGGGGGGTCCAACCTTCCCTACCCTGTCCAGGCGCGTCATCTCCAGCTTCCTCAGGATGTAGTCCTGCGCTGGTCGCTCTTCCACATTCCTCAACAGAAGTTTCCCAAACTCTTTGGTGCCATGAAGGTCCGGCCAGTAACGGACACACTTATTCTGAAAGCAGAGAGAGAGAGAGGGAGAGGCTTCTGGGTAAGAGACAATCTGAAGGGACATCTCATCTCAAGCAGATTATCTGTCATGTTATCCCCCCGCTAGTCTTGTTCCTGTCCATCCCCCACCGCCACATCTACATCATCCCTGCAGCTGATACAGAAAAGCTGAAGCACTGAAGGAGTCGAAGCTTTTCAGTAATGATTTCAAAAAGACGGATATAGGATTGTTGTTGAGTCAGAACAGTTTGAAAGTATAAAACTGAAATAATTCACAGTGACTGTGTTTTTAACCAGCATTCTAAACAAGTATTTGGAAACTTGTGTGTCTGAAGCTCAAAGGCTCTGATATATGGCTGAAGACACAATGATCATCTTTTTTAGGGCTGGGTTTGACAACAAAAGGCTTTCTAATCAGAATATTTCGAACAGTTGTGCGTCTGCTTTTTGACAGCACAGAAAATGGATTGGATGAGCTTTCCTAGTTTCTCTAAAAACTCTGTGCGAGAAATTGAGGTGAGCTTCACCAAAGTGAAAAGGAGACATTTATTGATTTCTTCTCACCCTTAAAAACAGGCTTTCATTTCAAACCAATTTTTGGCCCCAGATTATTAACAGAACTTTGGCTTAAAGGGAAGGAAAACCAGCAAGATATTCTTTAGCATAGTCGACAGCCAGACCACTCAATGAAAATCAAACTCAATGGGAAAAAAAATATTCTTTATAACTTTTTATGTCTTCACTGTCTGCATAAAGATCTGGTGATGAACACAGCTTAAATCATTACACAATTTCCACTGTTGGTAATTACTGCAGCTGAAATAATACAGAGTTTTCTGGGGTCAACAGGTTGTATTTTGTCGTTTACATCCCGTCATTTAGCTATACATCATTGTTTTAAATGTAATTTTCAGGGTAAAGATTTATTGCTTTTAAAGGGTTTTAATGTTGGCAGACTCAGGGTGAAACATTCACTGGGAGCATTAAAAAAATACATCCTTATCATTCTTTATTAAAACAGCCCTCAACCATTTCTATTAAGGGTTTTTCTGAAGTGCAGATGCTTAAAAAGCTTCTTAAACATTTGTTCACCTTCAGAGTGTGGATAGATGGAACCCTGTTAAAACAATTTCATGGATACATGCAAATAAAGCATGAAGCTTTTTCAGAACTGGAGAGCTCCTACAGTGACAAACAGCTGCACCCTAAATGCATCCAGGGAGCATTATCACAGATCCTTCCTTCCAGCAGCTGGAAGACTTTATAACCACTGTTTCCAACAACCTCAACAAGTTGTTACATTCATTCTGATTTTGTACAGTTTCTATCTCAGTTAAATGACATGCTGTTGTCATTTTGCACATCTCGGATTTTGCTGCTATTTTCAAATATCCATTACAGTAAAAATATCCATAGCTGTATATTGGTTATTTATTCTCCAGGTGTACAGTTTTATATCGTTAAAACACTTTACAGTACAGAATTTTATTGTTTATCTTTTAACTCTTCACTATTATGTTATTCTAATAAACTTTTCACAAGCTCCACATTTGTGTGGCAGTTTTTTCTATAATCTTTTTCCTGCTGCTAAACCGAATTTCCCCATTGTGGGACAACATAGGGATTATATTTTCTATTCTATTCTATTCTATTCTATTCTATTCTATTCTATTCTATTCTATTCTATTGTATTCTATTCTGATTTGGCTCCTTATTCTATTCTATTCTAGAACCTCAAACTTCATATTAGCCTGCATAGCTGGCTAATATGAAGTATCCAATGGTAACAGTAGATGGGAAAGTCACTGGAGCACATCCATTCTTTTCTGAGCAGCAAAGCTCATCAGAACCTGACCAGAAAAAGAAGTTGTCATTCAAATAGTATATAAAAATGATTAGAAAAATTAGTAGTATTATTTAATAATAGGGCACTGGGTGGACCACAGAGTCCAACCTTAAATGCGTGGAGTGCTGCTTCTTTACGTCTGCAGGGAAATACTGATCATAGCGCTTCACCAAATTTCCTCATCATCACTTAAAAAAAAAAAAATCACCATAAACTTTGTTACCTTAAGAAATCACTGGTTAAAAAAGATTACATGCATGCAACTTTAAATAGGAAAACACTAGATGCATCATCATGTTTAAGCACTGGGTATTAATAAATGTACAGAAAAGAACACAAAATAAACCCATCTATTCAAGCCAATATTTCTCTTTTTATGACACGGATTTGAAAAGGCATCTCTGACATGAAGGCGGCTCACCCTTCCCCGCTCCATCTCCTTGGTCGTCATCACAATGACGTGTGCATTCTCCTGATACACCATCTTCCAGAAGTCAACCACCGTGTTCTGCAGGCATCCCTGGGTGGCGATGAAGACTTTACTCTCCTCAACATGTCGGCCATCTTCACTCATATTCTGCATGAACAACAAATACAGAGAGGGAGGTTTTATTTCATGTTAAATATCTAGAAGTATTTAACAGTGGAAGGTGCAGGGTTGTGCTTTAAGGCCTTCCTAGCCGGGCCCCTTTGCTGCCATTTAGACAGACTCACTCTGATATAGTTGGCATTGATGTAGTCTGAACCAAGAACGTCTGAGTCCGAGTCTCTGATCACAACTCGTGTCGTGTCAACTGTAAACACATTGTTCAGCAAATGAATACACCAGAAAAAAGCAGACGGTTGTGAGAGCACACAGGCGTAATGGCAGCTGATAGGCTGCAGGCTATTAAAACCCTATCTTTATGCTCTGCCCAGGCTGTTACGCTGTCTGTTTGTGTCATTCTTTCCACAGGAAGTTGGAGAGACAGGAAATGGCAGGTTGCTGCGTTGACTCACAGGGGAGGATATTCTTGTATCTGTTTTTGCTCTTGTTTTCTGGCTTTTGGCCCTCTTTCCGGGGATACAGCAGTTTGCACTCTTGCTGCTGAAGTACCTGTAGAGTGGAAAGAAGAAGAAAAAGGAAATAAATTAGGACTTTCACTACCATGATGGCATATAAAAGAGATCCAGGGAGTCTTGAGCATGAAAATGCTCCACTGACATTTCCAAAGACATTTATGTAACTAGAACGCTCTAAATTATGCTTGCTGTAAAATGGTGTAATGGGCTTTTATTACAGCAGAGGTCACCCTGGAGAGACATACGCTGAGCATATATGAATTCTGCTTGTGTAATCATGAGCTCCTTTATTTACAGTCGGCTCCACAGAAAGCAGAAATAAACCTTTTAATAAAATGGACCCAGATTGTATCTTTTCAACTTAAATAAAGAGTATTTGTTCATCAAAATGAATTCCAGTGACAATTGTTTCAATAGTTACATTCAATAAAGTGTTTTATAGATTTGTTAATAACTAAATCTGATGCATTTTAAATGTTTACCTGTTTTCATTTAGTTATTAAGGTTATCAGTCTCATAGAATGGCTTCAGATTGTACCAGTAGGCTCAGTAGGCTGTTATCACCGAGTGAATCCCAATTCTAACTCTAAAGCCATTCCTTTCCCCCTGAATTAATTAATCTATTTATGCGCATTAATTTCAGTAATTCTTCATGTGCTGTAAAAATAAATAAATAGAAATAAAATGATCTGCAAGTCGCTCATGTTAAACAAACTAAAAACAAATAAATCTTATATCCTGTCCACTGGGTTTTAGAATCCTCTCCCTATAAATATTTAATACTCTGTGAAAATGGCGATCAATCTTTAATAAAATCCTCATCTAACGGACATGCAATGTTTGTTTTTAAACCTAATGTGTGCACTGAACCTACTGAATTATTTTTTTGTAGTTTTAAGCACAAACTACAACAAAAACCGGGCTAAATCGCGAAATAAAACAGCGTGATTGGATGTAAGGAGTGCGGAGAGAGAGGAAACTCTATGCAATGCGTATTACTAAGTATGCTGGCCTGACGCTGTATGCTGAGCTGACAGAACACCGGACCGCAGCGGAGCAAATAGTCATCCCATGTGGATTATGTTCTTGTGATTGGCTTATACAAGGGAGCTCTGTGATTGGTTAAAAACCATCCCGTTTAAAAAAATGAATTTGTGTATCGAGGTACCTCAGGAGAGTCTCAAAATTCCACACACAAATGCAGTGAAGTTTAAAGACCACTGGTACTTTGTAATTAAATTTATAATTGTTTATGGACCTGAAATACTTTGGCGAATCATGTGCTGTGCATGTGTGAATCTTGTATGCTTGTGTGAGTCGTGCTGTGTGTGTGGAGCTTGTCCTGTGCATGTAGGAAAATTGTGAAAATTGAGACTGATTTAGCTCCTTAGTTTTTTTCTTATAATAAATAAAAATTGTCTTGTTTTATTGGCAAAGTGTCTCACTTAGCTCCTCAATTCAACAAAATCCATTTATTTTAAGAATAAAATAAGCTATTTAGATTTAAATTTAATTTAATTTAGTGTAACGAGTATAATGCCAGTAGGCACTATAAGCTGAACGTTTTCACCGGAAAAACACAAAATCTTATCAACCATCTAGGGAGATACATTTAAGTGAGATAAACTAACTTGTTTCAAGACAATACAAATTAAAAACCTTGATAAGTAAAATAGTCCTAAAAAAATCTTTTTTAGAAACATGTAATCAAAACAAGCTTTTATGCGTTTCACAAGAAGTTTTTGTAAACGCCCGACCAAAACCTGCATTAAGTCACTAGCCCTACACACAACTCAAAGGATGAGAGGCCCTCCTGGAGTCATAGCGTTTGAAGCACAAACTCCAGCTCTTTGCTCTGTGGGTATCTCTGTTGCCTGTGAACCATTTTCTGGCACTTCTCTTCCACTAAACTTTCCATTGATTGGGATTTAGGTCTGTGAAGAGTCACCTTGTCAAGTGTCCAGTCTGCATTCTTTCTTATTGTTTTATACGCCATAACTAAGGCCATGACAAAACCTTTCTGTATTGGAAATATCTTTTTTAATTTGTTATTTTGCGTTGTCATAGATTCAATTGTATAAATATCTCATATTCTGTATAAAATGCTAAACTTTTTTTTTGTTAAACTCAACTAAAAGTTGAGGTGATTTTAACACGGGTTCCTTTCTGAATCGTTTGACCCGGGTAGACACACATCAGCGAGCTGTTCCCACTGCCGCTAAAAGCCCATTGTTCCAGGGTTTAAATGGGTTTTTCAGCCAATGGGAAAAGGGGTATTCTTAACACAATGTTTACTGGTGCTTAACTCACCCATGATACTTAATATATGATACTTAGAATAATGAAAATGACCGTGCTATACTCACCTCAAATTCCTCCCAGAATCCTTGCTTTGGCTTCTCTGAGTTGTCTGCCACTTTGTTGAGTTCTCGTACCCGGTTCTCAATGTTAGCCGCGTTTATCCTTGTGGCGTTAAAAGGCTGTCAAAGTCAAAGAGAAGCACAAACGATTGGAACCTGGTGGCTACAGGACACCAGAGGACATGGCTGGGTTTCTAAACCTCTGTGTCACCTGCTTGAGGTGGACGACGATGCCGCTTTTTTCCACCATGGGGTTCTTCTTGTAGTGTTCCACCAGATCGGCCAAAGTGTCGAAGCGTTCACCCCCTCCCACGTCATACTTCCCTTCCTGCAGAGAGCAAACATTAAGAATTAATTAAATCAAACAATACGACACCAATAATATTAGAAGATATTCTCAGGCATTGTAAAACACATTGTATCAGCAATTCTAATCCCTTTACATGTCCAAAACAATTGATCTCACCTGGTAGCGAATCATAACGTGGGTGACTTTGGTTTTACGTTCAAGGTTGTCGTGTTTCTCCTCATTGGTGAGAACTGACAGGACGAAGTCTCCGGGTTTACTCTGACTCTCCCGTACCAGAAAGCTGCCAGCTTTGCCTTTTTCTGTGAGGAGTTTTTCTGCATCTCTACCAGAGAGGTGTCCATGGTACCACCTGGAGATGGGTAAGAAAAAATTATTTCTGAACCTTGAACAGAAAAAACAGCATCAAGGATTTCAGAATCTTTTTATGTGGTTCTTATACATTTATTTTGCACATCCTTGCCTTTTTCTTCCCATTAAACAGACCATTACTCCATCACTGCTACATCTAACCCCTCAATTAAAGTTGGTTATCCACAAGGTGTTTTACTTTACCTTAGTGCGTCTTTGCAATTATTTCTGGTTTCATTATAACTAAAAAATGGTCTTGCGATATTTAGAGTTTTTTTTTTCCATATCGGTTCATTTCTTTAAAGTCGTAGGTAAACGGCCGTTCCAACCGTTGCAGTTCCGAATTCTCCCGAATGGTGGCCGACTTTACACGAGTGAATAAAGTGAATGTGATTGGACCTTTATCAACAGGGTGGGATTGTTGCGATGGAAGGTTCACAAACAAGTTTGGTTGTGGCTGGTTTCTCAGAAGCATCTCGCTAACCAGTTAGCAACTTAGTGCTAGTAGGTTCCCAATGGGAAATTCCATTGGGACCAAGTAGCACTAAATTGGTGACTTAGCAGCGACACTGTCAAGAAACGCTAAGGACAGCGGAAACATGCAAGAGGAGGAGAGTTTTGTCTCGGAGGTCGTGGATGAGTCTCCTCCGTCATATATTTTTTATTTAGAGGAGGATATTGCGTATATTAGCTGTGACATATGAATCAAGATGCTATGACTGAAACAATTTGATTGACAGATGACTGTTGATGGCATGATTGGCCGAATTTAGGTGTAAAGGTGATTATATAACTAACTGGCCTGCATAACTTAAAAAAAAAACCCCCACAGATTTGGGTTAAGACCGTAGATTTTTTTTAAATTAGAAATTTTCTAAATTTTGGGACAATATCATCTGATAAAGAGTACATTTATATACATGTTTAAGCAAGAATGATTTGACATTTAAATATGACTTCTGTACGACTTTCAATGTAGTTTTTTATTTTATTAATTATCATATCCTGTGGTGTGTCATATAAGCTTTTTACCTTTTTAGTTTCAGGGTTTTTCCCTTTTAGTTCTAATGCTGCTGTTGTTCCATCACAAGTTTTTTGGTGTCACACTATTTTCCATCCCCGCCTCTGTATTCATGCCCCTCTTTTTATTGTTCCTTGATAGATTCTTCCATTAGTCTACTCCAAATCCTGCTCCTCATGTCATTTTTCTTTTTAATCATCTTTGCTCTTTCCTAACAGTCAGCCTCTGTGTTTGGGTCCTTACTAACCTGAAAAAGTGACATTTTCTGTGTTATTTATCAGAATTTCCTTCTTGTAAGGAAGGCTTGACCTATGATTCACCTTCAGATATTTAAAGACTTACTGGTATGTTTAACCTTTCCCTCCAACACTGAGGCTTCCTACTTTATTTTCCACGTAGGGGTTCGTCTAGCAATACCTTTAATGTTACGGTGATTATTTGATTCCAAACTTTAGTTATTAATGATATCACTGTTGTTAAAACATTGTGAAAATGCAACATACCTTATTTAAAAACAATGTTATTTTAACCAATAACCTGTATTTTTTAAACATTGAATGAATCCACACTGCATATAGTAATCACAGGCACGTGGTATATGAGGTGAATAAGTGACTCAATCTGTGCAGTAATCAGATAATTATTGAAGTGCAAAAATTTTAGAGAGAAATAGATTAAAACTATATATGTGGGAAAAGGGAGCAGATCTCCTCTCGGTTCTCTTTGCTCTGACTGTGGGTTTTTCAGGACAAGACGGGTGCAGGTGCCTGTGAGGCAGCACTGAGGGATGAAAGAAGAAACTAATGGATGTTCTACCGTTACTGATATTTAAGAGTAACGGAAGGGTGATTGCTGCTTTCACACGAAGTAGCTAAACTTGCCGAAAACACATAGAAGAACCACTAGATTTGTCTATAGTTGCTTTTTTTTTTAAAATAGGTTGGTGGAAGAGTCTGAAACATCCCCAAATATAACAACAGAGTCACTAAGTTGGAAACAGTGGACTATCGTCTCCAGTTTTTTCTTCACTACAGAGAGCAGCTTAGCTTCATACATCATCCAGCTTCACAGAAATGGACAAAATTCAGGAATCTAATATATTGAAATTCATTTTACACTCCTATATACAAATATAGGAGTTTGTATATTAGTTTTAATATATATACAGTTTCTATATAATTAGCTTAACTTTGTTTTAACATATTTTTATTCATTTTAAAGGTGTGGCCTCTCTTATTTAGCTGTTTTTTTTTTCCATTTTTGCTTTTACTTCTATATTTAAAAACATTAGAAATTATGTTACAAGTGGTAAAAAAAAATTTTATTCAAAAAATGTTTAAGCTAAGGCCGGGGATTTATAATTTAAGGGAGTTATTAATGTTTAAAATTTACAAAGTCAGAACTAATCTAAAGTGTGTGTTAGTTATGGAATGGACTAAACGATGAAATAAAGATGTGTACCGGTAACTTTATATTAGTTTTCAAGAAGACTTTAAAATCTAAAATTATAAAAGGTTAAACCTTTAAAGCTCAATCCAAGAATAGAACAAAACAGAAAATTACTTTTTTTGTTGTGAAGTCACTTATTTGGCCTTTTAACAAAATATGTAAAAAGAAAAACAGAAATACATTTTTGATATAAATAATTTATTACTATGACGATAAGTCAAGATTATATTTTTGTGTAGTCTTCTGCCCTCTGTTATCAGGTTTATCTGATTGTGTACAGTAGGATTTTGAGCAAAAGTTTTACCATTAAATTATACAAAAAGGTGCCTTCAGACATAAAACATTTCAGAAACATTTATGTATCAAATATGATACATTTGGCAAAACAGGGTTAAAATTAAATTTGACTGAGTTTGATTTTTTTCAGTTTAAGTTGTGTGTTTTGTAATTATGTATTAGTACCAATGTTTTATTGTGAATTATTGTTATGATGGTACAGGATAGGCAAAAATAAGCCTTGGGGCTTCACAATATTCCTTTTTCGGTTGCTGGCTGATGAATTCTTTTGTAAAAAATATTTTATTTTTTGTTTTTAAAGCGAAATTAGGTATTTCCTTTCCTATGCACATTGCAGTGACTAACATTAGGTATTGAGTGTAACTGCTGTGACAATCAGTAACAATTTTAACAGGTGAAAATTAAATCTTGTATTGTAGAAATGCAATTCTCCTCCATCATTTATGCAAAGCATAATATTCCAATCAACAGTGGGAGGAGTTACCATCAGGCGCCTGCTGAAAAAGCTGTCCTCCTGCATCCTAAACAAGGAATTTCGTTTTGAATTTTGATTCTGTTAAAGAGCTTGGCTCCCTCCCTACATTGTGTCTTGATGTTTAGGTTTTACGGAAGATCCAAGTACAGAAAAAATGTCAGAAATAGGTTTTCAATAACAAACAGACAGACTTAGGAATGCAGGGAATAACAGCATTGAGAATAGAGGTAGCGAAAGGCAGAGGAATAAAGCATTAGATACAGAACATAAATAAATAATCGGTATTGAGCAGCAAAACAGAAGAATCCATGAGTGAAAGAACAAAACTAGGAATTATCTGCAGGTATGTTAGAGTGGAGAAAGGCAGGGCAATCAGGTGAGAATGAGGAGAGAGCTGAGAGCAAATGAACAAGAGAGGAACAGAGACAAACACAGGGAAGAAATCTAGCTGTAAATAATATTATCAAATAAACACAGAAGGCAAGAATAAACTAAAGCCCCATTTACACTACTCCTTTAGAAACGGTGCTAAGATCAGTCCAAGCATGGTGACCGAGATTATTGTCGAGTGTAAATGGCACGCACAACTGAACCGGACCACGTCAGACAGAACCAAACTGTTCTAATCTGGTACTACTACCCTCCCATGCCACATGATTTCCAGTCACGATTCTGCTTAGCGGTGTTATGAACGTCAACTCCTGTCGTTGTCCTGCATCTGTAAGCCCTGATTAGACTATTGTTTGTCATATCCATTTACCTAAAGCCGACTCTATCAAGTAAATTCACCAAAGGATGCTTTCTTTGCCCGACTCTCCTCAAACAACAAAATATCCAGGGTTTATACAGGAATGAGGAACTCCAATTTAATGCTTTTTAATGGTCTCAGAAATAATTTTAATGCCATCAACAAGTACCCATGACTCTCCTATATATATATATATATATATATATATATATATATATATATATATATATATATGTATATATATATATATATATATATATATATATATATATATGCTAGCCACACTATATTGCCAAAAGTATTTGCTCACTACATCCAAAATTATTGGAATCAGGTGTTCCAATCACTTCCGCTGGCCACAGGTGTATAAATCCAAGCACCTAGGCATTGCAGACTGTCTTTACAAACATTTGTGAAAGAATGGAATTTCGCTCTCAGGAGCTCAGTGAATTCCAGCGTGTGGAACTGTGATAGGATGCTACCTGTGCAACAAATCAGTCATTGAAATTTCACCGGCTCCTAAATATTCCACAGTCCAACTGTCAGCTGTATTATAAGAAAATGGGAAGTGTTTGGGAATCCACAGCAACTCAGCCACGAGAGCGGTAGGCGACGTCTTCGCACTATGCGGGGTCAGCGGATGCTGACGCCGCATAGTGCTGAAAGAGATTAAGCCAACTTTCTGCAGGAGTCAATCACTACAGACCCTCCCAAACTTCATGCGGCCTTCAGAATGGCTCTGGAACACTGTTCGCAGAGAGCTTCATGGAATGGGTTTCAATGGTCGGTGCAGCTGCTTTCCCAAGCCATGGGCATCACCAAGCGTAATGCAAAGCGTCCGGATGCGGTGGTGTAAAAACTGCGCCGCCACTGGACTCCTAGAGCAGTGGGGCAGCGTTCTCTGGAGTAGTGAATGGAAGCTTCTCCATCTGGCAATCTGATGGACGGGTCTGGGGTTTGGCGGTTATAGAGGAAGCGGTACTTGTCTGACTACATTGTGCCAAGTGTAAAAGTTTGGTGGAGGGGGGATTATGGTGTGGGGTTGTTTTTCAGGAGCTGGGCTGGGCCCCTTAGTTCCAGTGAAAGGAACTCTGAATGCTTCAGCATACCAAGACATTTTGGACAATTCCATGCTCCCAACTTTGTGGGAACGGTTTGGAGCTGGCCCTGCCTCTTCAACATGACTGTGCACCAGTGCACAAAGCAAGGATCCATAAAGACATGGATGACAGAGTCTGAGGGTGTGGATGAACTTGACTGGCCTGCACAGAGTCCTGACCTCAACCCGATGGAACACCTTTGGGATGAATTAGAGCGGAGACTGAGAGCCAGGCCTTCTCGTCCAACATCAGTGTGCGACCTCACAAATGCGCTTCTGGAAGAATGGTCCAAAAATTCCCATAAACACACTCCCTAAACCTTTGTGGACAGCCTTCCCAGAAGAGTTGAAGCTGTTCTAGCTGCAAAGGGTGGACCGACGTCATATTGAACCCTATGGATTAGGAGCAAGAGGATGTCACTTAAGCTCATATGTGAGTCAAGGCAGGTGAGCAAATACTTTGGCAATATAGTGTATATATACAGAAATTGAAATCTTTTAATCTCACACTGGAAAAATGTACCTTTCTGCATTTTAACCCATCCCCTTATATATGTTTTTAGAGCATAAACAGTAGTGTATAGGATTTCCTAAAGCGCGTTCACGACGAGTCTCACGAGGAAACCGCGGCAGACCAAACCAGATGAAAGTGCGCATTCAGCAGACGCAAAGAACTCATGCTCTTCCTCAACACTGAAGTCCTCAGACATTTTTCTTTCGATTGTTTTCTTTCTTTTGCACAGGTAAACAGCACATTTCTTCTTCTTCTAAGCTTGCATTATCAGCAGAGCAGACGCGATTGGTTTGGTCTGCATGCTTCGGCTCAGTGACTCAGTGGAATCTCGCATGCCTTGTCAGCTTTTAGGAAATACTATACACTACTGTTTATGCTCTAAAACATTCTAAATGACTTCGTTTTGAGTAAATTATGGACGCTACCCACTCAGGACACTTGGAATACATTGGAGCAGAGGAAGCAGTATGGAGGAATATTGACACGTTTTTTGTGGACTTTTATGGACCTTTCTGCCTCGGGTGCCATATATCTCCATTATTTGAATGTCAGCAGACAGCAAGAAGCCTCCCAGATCTCCAGATGCATTTGAGATATCAAAAAAGTACTCCAGAGTGTTGTTCAGCATGGGGGTGAGTAGAAAATGAAGGCTAATCATCATGTTTTGGGTGTACTATTCCTTTAAGAATCTGATCTATCCATCCATTTCTGTCACGCTTTATCCCCAGCGAGGTCGTGAGGGGTGCTGGTGCCTATCTCCAGCTGTCAACGGGCGAGAGGCGGAGTCCACCCTGGACAGGTCAGCCAGTCCATCACAACATGGAGACAAATAGGACAAACAACCATTCACGCACACACTCAGACCTAAGCAGAATTTAGAGAAACCAATTAACCTAACATTCGTGTTTTTAGACTGTGGGAGGAAGCCAGAGTACCCAGAGAGAAACCACGCATTCTCAGGGAGAACATGCAAACTCCATGCAGAAAGACCCCGGGCCGGGAATCAAAGCAGAGGCTGACCTACAACAGAAAGTACAGGCCAGGTCATGTTTACGTCTTCAAGTTTAATGACCGGAGCAGGTGCAGACCTTGAGCATCACTGGTGTATATCTCTCTGACTGCACCAACAAACATCCCATGTTTCTCACTGATCAGCTATAACTGCTTTAGTATCAAAAGCCCTTCAACGTGTCCATTATATATATATAAAAAGTCACGGACTGCATCTATTCACCTGCTGCCTCTCCACCTACCACTCTCTATATTTGTGCATCTCATGGTGGATGTTAGTGCAAGGATGACAGAGTGAGATAAACTTTTCCATCAGAGGGGGCGGACTGAAGTCTGTTTCCTGTAGCTTTCGTCTTTAACATAACTTAAATCTATATGTGCACTGAGTGCAGACTCCCACTCAAGGAGCATGGGATCTCTTATAGTGCTGCAGGCTCTCTCTAACCGATTTCAAGATGAAATACCTGCATGTAGGCATTATGTTTCCTGTCAGATGAGCCCGAACATAAAGGAAGCGCTACCATGAAATACACACAGAATGGAAAAACCACAGAAACCAAAACCATAGACCAGAAGTCGTTCTCAGACCTAAATAGAAGCTACGACACAAACACTGTAAGCTGCAGATGTGTTGAAATAAACAGCATATAAACATTTTTTTAAAGATTATTATTCTCTGCAGTGGGAAATATAATCATGCCACATTTAATAAAGTGTTTTCAGCATTCAGACCATGAATATTCTCTGTAATTGTGTGTGTATTTCTAAGCATAGACACCAACCACTTAGTTAATCCAAACATGCAATGGGGAATACACAATTATTTATCTCTGCGGATGTTAGGTGCATATAAATTTCATGAGTGGGAGTGTTTATTCAGAGCATCCTCTCTTCAATCTGTGTAAACATGCAGGTGCACCGGTACATAATTAACGAGTTAATGGGGATTACTAACCTACTGCCAGTACATTGAATACTTCACTAAGTAATGCGGGAGCGGGCCAGTGATTCAATATTATTGCTTGTTCTGTCGACTCTGAGTGGAATTGCATTGATGCAGCAACATCACGAACTACAGGGTTTTTTTTAGGATCTGCGTTGCTGTTTTGGTTTAGATTTAATTAGCTCTCCAACTGGCCTTAAATGTTAAACGAACAGAAATATTTCAATTAATGTTTTAAGAGCATGCACGTGAGTATCAATATACATTTACATTAACGTGGAAAAAACAAAACTAAACAGGAAAAACAATTTGAGTTTGATCTAAGCAAAAAAAAAACAAAACTTTTTATGTACTAGGTAAAACACGTTTTTATGTTTAGGTATAAATTAGGACGTCAGCAGACTAACATTTATCCCAAATTCAGTTTATCTCTGTGTGACACCTCCTCCAGCTCTGTTGGGGGAAGCCCTAGGCGCTCCCAGGCCAGCCGAGAGACTACTTCGGTGACTCCCAGCCTGGGTGATGGGCCGAACCCAGCCCCAAGCACCTGCGTCTCTTCTTCCCCCACGGAAGGCATGTCTGTCGGGTTGAGGAGATCCTCAAAGTATTCTTTCCACCGCCCGACAATATCCTCCTTCACTTTTTATGTTTAGGTATAAATTAGGACGTCGCCAACATTTATCCCAAATTCAGTTTATCCTGTGTTTTGACTTGAAACCATCCAAACAAATTGGAAAACTGAGCTGAAACAAATCAGAGTAAGAAATTGCTTTACAACTAGCACTGAAACATTGGGATTAATCGTGATTAATTGATTAATGAAATAATCGTCAACAAATGCAGTAATCGATTAATCGTTAGCTGGAGTATAGACTGTAAAACATGCCTTTAGCTGACAGAGTAGCCCACTAAGAGGAGTAATTATACCAAAATTGTGGGGGGTTTTTTTAATCTGGATTTAAGATTAACAAAAAAAAAGAGTGAAAAAATTCTGTCAATATGCTCCATCCAGAACTACTCAAGTTGAAAAATGTTTGTTTCACCTTG